>MINK01178127.1:202-11953 GCA_001735545.1 Phormia regina
ATTTTAATTTTGTTTTGAATTATTAGAATTTAATAATTTATGTTCTTAATTTTTGTTTATTTAAGTAAATAAAATTATATACAAATTATGTACTTCAAAAAATTAACATTTTTTTAAAATATATTTTGAGTTTTGTTCCATTTATAAAAAATTAGGAAAAGTTTCTATTGCAATGTCAAACACTGTAAAATATTTAAAATCGAAGTATGACTGATGTAGGGTGCAAATATATGTCAATTTAAAATTTCTGTATTAAACATTTATGATGCCTTATCTTTTTAAATGTATGAGAAAACAATTTTTTGAGAAAAACGTTAATAATTATTGAACTAAATAATAATTTTTTTTTGTCACAAAAATTAAAAAATATTAATAAAATCCAAAATCTCTTTGCAAAAATGAAGTCCTAATGACTTAAGTATAGATTTTAGAATCTCGAATTTGAATACAAAAATTATCGAAAAGGTTTCCTATCATTTGATATATACATTATATATGTAAGTTGTCGAAAATTATGAAAATTGCAAATGGAATGATAAACTTACATTAAGTATAAAAAATTTATAAAAAAATAAAGATCTGTGATTTAGAATCGCTAATAGATACTACAAGTATTTAATAAAAAATTCATAAAAAATCAAAATCTAAATATGGTTCAAGAAAACATTTATATGTACAAACTTCCTTATATACTACTCTCACAGGCAATGGAGAGTTCTCATTTTTCTCTTAAATATTTTAGTTCCGATTAAAAACACATCATAAATATTCATTACTCTATCGATTTTTTTTCATCATTTTCAATTTAATTATCACTTTTGCTTGTACGTTTTTTCTTAACAGACACATTTTTAACTAATAACCTTAGGGAGTTACTTAAGCTTTTTCATTGATATTCTAGATTATAACTCAGGTCTTCAAATAAAAAAATAAAAAATACTTTATCTCAAACTGTCTTTCGAGAAAAAAATTTATCAATTTCATGCAAGTAATTATAAACACATACCCTTAAAATAAAATAATAAAAAAAAAAACAATCTACATACTTCAGAAAAGTGTTGCACATACTTACATACACAAAGGAATTGTTGTTGTTTTTTTAAGGACGTTTTTTTCTAACTTCCTTTAGGATATTTACAACTCCAAGTATTGTTTGATAGTTTAATACTCTTTCGTACATGTTTACAAAAGCTTCATTCGTTTATGTATATATTATTCATGGCATATTTCCAAAACTTTTTCTAGTATATGATGCGTTGCGGCACCATCAAACTATTGAAGTGTACATAGAGGTAGTATATGCATGAATAAGGGTATAGATATATATGTATAAACTAACATACAAACTATTATGTTGTTGGTTGTTTTTAAAATAAGAACAGGATACTTGTTTTGTTATAACCCGTGGCCATTTTTTAACAAGCGAACTTTACAAATAGTTTTATACTTTACACAGTTATATGCATGTATAGATGTTTGTAGTTTTTTTTTTTTTTTTTGCGTAGATAGATGTGTACATTAGGGTGGCTCCAAAGTGAAAGGTTATGATGTTATCAGTTTATATGATTTAATTTATAAAATTTTTCTAAGATATCGTTTCCTTAAAGATTTATTCTGAGATGATCCTTTTGCAAATTGGATCAAAATTTAAAAATTATATAAATTTTTCTTTTTTTTTTTTGTAATATTTTTTTTTACCTTGTTCTATATGTAAAACAGCCACAGTTTAATTTTATCTTTGCAAGCATTTTCTTTTAAAGTATTAACTACATTGTAACATCATAAAGTTGATTGTTATCGAGTACAGGACCTTGTGATAAAATATTGTATTATTTTAAATTTTGTTAAAAAAAAAAACTTTTCTAATATAAATATGTTGTCTTTTACAAATTTATAATTAAAAAATTTATAATATATTTTCAATTTAATTTTATGAGTAAAGAACAATATGAGCTGACTAACGATCATTAAAAGATTAATTATAAATAGTTTTTAAATACAAACATTTCTTTTTAGGAAATTTTAAGATTAAAATACTTTTGTTCAAAATTTACATCATTAAGTGACGCAGAGTAAAACTCAGAAAGTATTTATCAATATTTATCGACACTTGTAAATATGTATATTTTGTTGTTATACAGTTGGTTAAAATCTGAATAAAAATTTGCCAAAATTAAAAGTAAATATATTTAGTAGTCACGTTGGGTTGTTAAAAGTAAAAACAATTTATAGAATGTTGGCAGATTTATCCTTTACACAAGTCATGTTTAATAGTATGTAAATGTAAAAATGTTTCGTTTATGTACACGTTTCCACTATACACGTAAATACTGTAGTCATTGAGTACAAGTATATATATGGGCAATTATCAAAATTTTTTGACTTTAGGCCTTCAAAAAATATGATTTTATTTTTGATGGCACATTAAAATATAAAGTGATTTGAATGCATGTTGAATCAGTTTTCGTTAAACTTTCAAGTGATATGTGCGAAGATTATGGCGGTTCAAAGTTGTACATATTTCAATTTTTATCAACTAAAAGTTTATGAAAAATTCTGGTCAAAATTACACGTAATATCAAAACCTACTGAGTTATTCCAATAAAACTTATGATATTTTCAATGTTTGATGGTATTAGTGCGGCATATTTTAAGGTTTCCTAGTAAAATTTTACATAATATTCTTTTCAATAAAAATTTAGATTTTTAAAATTTTTTTTTGAAAAATTTTGATCGAATCTAAATATATTTTTCCCTATATTATATGAAAATAAATTTTGTTGGAGTTTATTACATAAAAATGCTTCTTAATTTTATGATCCTTTTTTTTTAACACAAGTAAATATTTTTTGCTGCATAAAATTTTTATCTCTCAAAATTTTTTGATGCGGCTTCGTATTTTTATTAAGCATGAGATGATTGGCTCTGCGTTGCACGGGTTTTATTATATAAAAACATATACAAATTAAAATTAAATTTTCTATGAAAAATATAATAACCATCTTATGAACAAAAAAGTACCACAAAGTCCACTAATAGATTTTAATTACTTAAGACCATGTCTCTAAATTAAAAATTGTAGAAAATTCAAAAAGTACTATCATAATAACAAAAAATGTAACACAAAATCCCTTGTTATGTATTCGCATTCATTTAGGACCACATATCCTTAATTAAAATACTAAATATTAAAGAAAATTCAAGTACCAAAAGTACCATTCAAATAACAAAAAAATGTACCACAAAGTCACCTTTTATGAATTCTCATTAACTAAGGACTACATATCCCAAATTTCATATGTAGGTTCATAATTATATAAAATTTAAAAGGTACCATTAAAATAACAAAAAAGTACCACAAAGTCCCTTCTTATGGATTCTTAGCACATATTCCTAATTTCATGTTTTTAGGTTCATAACTATAGAAAATTCAAAAAGTACCATTAGAAAAACGAAAAAGTAGCATAAAGTCCCCCTTAGTGAATTCTTTCCAACATCGGACCATGCGTATTTAATTTCATATTTCTAGATTAAATATTACAGAAAATGCAAAAAATACCAATAGAAAAATAAAAAAAGTGCCACAAAGTCCATCCCCTTGAAATCTTACCTACAGGACCATGTAATCTTTAAGTACCACAAATCCATTATTGCAAATTCTTATCTACATAGGACTACATTTTCATTAATTTCATATTTCTCTAGTTAATTTAACGGAATATTCATTATTAAGTTTGACATGCAATTTCCCACTTTTACCTCTTTTTTTTTGGTACTTTTTTCAACCATCTTAGTATAAAAAATTGAACTTCAATAAATTTCTAAATTATAGTTGTACTCATATTAAAATCCTCTTATGAATTTTTTAATAAATATAAAAAAATGTTTTATGAAAAAGTACCAAAATTAAGTACGATTTTTACCCCTTAAACCTTTGAATTTGTAAAAAGTACCAAATCTGTATTTTTTTATTTTTTTTGATAAGTTATCTATACGACATAAATTTAATCTGTATATTGAGTGGTTTTAAAAATACATATGGTGCCCAAAAAGTACGAAAATAAAGATTTTACCCGTTTTATCCTAAAACTGACGATTTTCAAAAAAGTACCAGACACCTGTCTAATAATTTTTTTAAATGAATAACGGCAACTATTCAACTTTTTTGTATCATTGTTAGTTTTCGAGTTATTTTACTCTTTTTTACCCCCTAAACATCTGAATTTCCAAAAATTCCGTCTTAGTGGATCTATATGGAGGGAGACCTTTCTACATTCTAAATTTCGTATCTCTAGCTTTAGCCGTTTGGGCTGTGGGATGATGAATCAGTCAGTTAGTTAGTCAGTAACATTACTGATATATAGATAACAAACACCTACTAATTACGTCAATTATAGTTAATTTCATGCTGTCCACACGATGTGCCTTAGCGAAAAGTGTTTTTTGAAAAAATTGTGCCGTTCTCAATTATTAACGATATTTGCCTTAAATATATGATCCCAATCAATTATATTTATCCCCACTCTTATAACTATATATCTAATATTTTTTTAAATTGCAATTTTCTATATAAAAATACAAAAACAAAAAGTGCAATTTTTGCATAATTTTCAAAAAGTCCATAAAATTTTTGTTTTAAATTTATTTTTAATGCTCTTTCGATTTTGTTATGCAAAATGGCAAATGAAAAAAGTAAAGAAAATATAAATGTGAATTTGCCTCGCGAAAAACAGACCTTTTGAACAATTTTCACAGTTGTTTTCATAACTTTCAGACTATCTACTACGTTGACTATTTTGGACACATCAGAATGATATAACGCAAAATACGCACAATTACAACAAGTATCCCAATCCCAAATTTTGTATTCGGTTGAGAGGCGCACTGTCCGTGCGCAAAAAACTGAAAAATGTTAAGACTGTACTACTGCACAACAACAGATATGGTACAGAATTTATATACAAAGTCCAATTAGTTAACTTATGATACAGTAAGATCAAAAAGTTATCAGTTTTTCTATATTATTGAACTTTGAACAATAATTCTGGTTAGAAAAAGAAACCTATTGTGCTAAAATTTCGCAGTATATTATTTCAGGTCTTATGAGTTAGATCAGTCCAATTTGGTTCAGGTATGACACATATAACAAAACTTATTAAGTATTTAATTCAGTTTCAGATAAGTTAGCATTTTTTGATATTTGCCCATATACAAGTTTATATGTATGCGTAAAGTTTTAAAAACTATTGATTTATATTGGAAAGTTATTAAACTAAAATTTAATTAATTTTTTTTTCTCCCTTTTCTTGACTTTTCTGCAATGAAGTTTTGTGATTTTTACTTTTTATTCGTTGCACATTTTTTTTTTTGCGAAAGGTTTTTCTAATGTTGTAGTATAAAGTAAAAATTTTATTCTTTATTTAAAAATGTCACTTAAAAAGTTTGTTACTACTATATTATATTAAGTTAACATTGTCATAACATTGTCAGTGCAAATTTTTAGAAAGCTTTCAGAAAAATATATATTTAAACAGCAATATTCTATAGACTACAATAAAGATTAATTTTTATCTATCATATTTATAAAAAGTGTTCTATGGCTTTTATATTTGATTAAATTTTATTGAAAAAAACTTTGATCTGCATAACATTTAACAATAATTTTGCAATTCGAAAGCCTTTTACGATATTTATAACTCTATACAAATTTAGATAAAATTTCATATTTAATGAAACTTACATAGGAAGAACTAAGAAATATAAATTAAAAGTCTGCTATCTGATATTTAAATAATAATTTTATATGAAAAACAACAATATTGTGGTTGCCACAGTAAATTTTTACCTCTCTAATGTTCAAAGGTCAAAAACTATTGTTATATTTAAATAGAGAAGTAGGTGCTAATACCGCTTATGGATTCTCAATACAGAAACTGAAATTTTTAATTTCATATTTGAAAGTTCATTATTAAGAGTAATATTATAATGCCCAGAAGGTATTCGACAGATTTAAAAATGTTATTATAGCTTTTTTTCGTCCTCGGATTTTGAACAATAATACATTGGTATACAATTTTATTAATACTTAGTATTTGTTACTTATTTTTAGGAATTACAAAAATAATTTTGATGGATATGCCTACGCTTCCGTTCGTTGATATTGGTTAGCAAAAATTTATTAAAGAATTGAAATAAGCCAGAAGACTGTTTTTCATCAAAAATGAGCTCAATAATACGATTGAAGAAATGGTTTTACAAAAGTAGTAATATTGGTCATTTAGATAATATTTATGTTCATTTAAACATGTTTTAAAACATTTATAAACAACCTAAATATCATCTAAACACTCTTATTAATCAATCCCACATAGAAAGAGACACACCCATTTAAGAACTGAATTTTGTATTGTTGGTGTGGAAAAACGTAAACTGGAGGAAGCCGACTTCTGCTTCTCTCAGCTGACATAGTTTGCCTAACTTGCCACTATCCTTTAACTGCTAAATTATATATATCCTTTGGTAGAAATCAAGTAGTCCTATAAATACTCTTTAAATTTTCATTGAACTCATCCACAGCTTCTTTGGTGTTAGTCTAGCTAATATTCTTCTGTTTCTTTAATAACATAAAATTTTTCGGGAAACAACTTACCTTTAGTTTTAGCATATTCATAAGGTAACCATCGGAAATTTTTATACATTAAACCACCCAGTCGGAAATAGAACGGCTAAAGGGCTGAAGATACATTCTAAAATACCTTACTTACGATTTACAAGGCCTGCCGCTCGCATTGCAACACTATTACTTTTTTCTACGGCGTGTCATTGGAGGCAAGACATTCCCTTCTACCTTCCAAAAAGAGGCCCAAAGGCAAGGACTTTTAAATAAATAAATATGCTATTTTATATTCTGAATGCTTTAAAAAAAGCATGAAATATATTAAAAAAAAGATATGTGGATTTTCTTCTTTATCGACACTATAAACAAGACTAAATGAATTTGAGCATTGTAAGTCTAGTACATGCAGAAAAAAAAAAAAACATGGTCACACCATGATCACCACAATTATTCAGTGATTGTACAGCCGTGTCTCTTTGATTTGAATAATACCATGTTCATGATAGCTGATCTTCATTGAAATTTGGGGGTCACTTATAGCTCTGCTTAAGTGTTTAATTGTGTCGATATTAAATTTAATATTTAATTTTTATGGGATTATGAGTTTAAGTGATTTTGAAGAGGGTTATATGGGAGCTATGGCAATTGTAGACGATATTCATTGCCACATGGATTTATGTTAATAAAATATTTTGTTAAATTTCATAAAAATTTTTATTTTTAGGTTTTTTTGAGTGTTAAATATATATATATATATATATATATATATATATATATATTTGTATTTATTTTTACATTTTGTATATTTGAGCAATTTATGATATTAGTTAAAGTAAGAGATCGCAATTACCCAGACTTTTTGATTTCCCGGAAAAACGAAAAAAAAATTTGACATCCCCGGATTCCCGATATCCCGGACTAATATATATAATAACACAGTAGGATAAGAATCTTTGCATTAGCAGATTTGAAACGAGATTTTAAATGTAGCAAGAAAATGTAATTCGAGTAATTGATTAATCTACTGAATTGATTACTGATAATCGTGAAAACGTTTTGTGGGTATTTATTATTAAATATTATTAATATTAATATTATTAATAATTATTTTTATTTAAAAGATATGAATCATAAAACCAAGAAGTTTTATTCCGGGATGCATTCCTTAGTTAAGTGCAATCTTAATAAGATATTACGTTTATTTCATAGGACAGTATTTTTTACTGACTTATCATATATAAGTAAATCCGTTTTTCTTTTACCACATCTTCCGCTAGTTGTTAGAAATCTTAATAGATTCTTAGACTTTTGAAACTTTTATATTCTCGAGGTGGTCAACTTTGACACCCTGTGCATATTTATTTTTATCACATGGTGACTAAAAGATAAAAGTATAGATCCTCCTTTAAGAACTTTTCCCAATCTTTCAATTCTATTTGTACTGCAGTTTATGAGAATCAGATTGTCCAAACTAAACAGAATGAGAAAAAATGAGAAAAAGAGATTTAGTCAAAACTATATCATACCCTACACCATTGAAAATAAAAAGTCGAGGGTATTATGCCTACGGCCAAAGTGTAAGTCTACACACTTTTACTAAATGCAAAATAAAATATAAGAATATGAAATACTTTGGTACTAACATATAGATGATTTTATGCTCTATAGGGCTTTTTCTGGATTTGATAGAATTTTTTTTTTTTTTTTGATAGAACATTTGTGGGGTCTAGGTGAAATAATGTACCGATCGCAACCAATTTCAATAGGCCTCGTCCTTTTAACATGAAAGTCCCACGTACTAATTTCCACTGAATTTATATCAAAATTTTAATCTGTACTTTGTGCACGAGGTTGACATATGTAATTCTGAATCGATGAGTTATTTCCATACGTTACATAAATCAGCACAAAAGCATAATTCCTGAACCACGTATGGTGGTGTAGGGTATAATTATGCAGTAGTAAATTGACTAGTTAATTTATTTTACCATATATTGAGCTTATCCCGAAAACAACTTTTTAGATATAATTCAATGAAATGTCAAAACTCATTAATTCAAGTTTTAAGATGACATGCCGCCGGTTAAAAGCCTAAGAAATCCATAACACCAGAGGAGTCAGTTTCCCTAAATTAAGACAAATTATTATTGACCTAGTTGCGGTGAAACTCTCTCTCTTCAGCGAAAAATGTGCCTAAACTGCAGTGGTCAAACGTTCTAAATCCTATAAACTTGCAATATTTGCAATGGTATCAGCGACTTCTATAAATGAAAGTCATGATTGGGGCCATCTTAAAAATATAAAGTGATATCCTAGAAAATATTGATCCGTATCCGGAAATCCCTTCTGAGCAGAAGATTTTGAACCTTACTTGACCACACTCTGGATCGATTGAGGTTTACACTGATGGATATAAATCTTCCGAAAAGCTAGGGAGATGTCTATATTTCTGAATTCAAGAAGAATATTAAAGAATATTGTTCTTTAAGCGGAAATCTCGGCTATAAGTGGAGTAATAAGATGGTTAACTCAGTGGTTATCAAAATTTGTACGGGAAATCAAGTAGCGATTAAATCTGATCTCAAATCGTCATCACTATGTAAATGAAATAGCGACACATTGAAAACTAGAGCTAACTTGGGTAAAGGACATTCAAATATCCGTACTATCTTGTTGCATATGGTCTAGAAAAAAGCTGGCTTCCTCCTTTGTAGTTTGGTATACCGCTATCATTTTGTAAATCTATGATACATTATATATCGAGGGTTGATCAACAAAGGTGGATAAGTGTATTTAAAAACTAAGTGTACATTACAAACTAAATGCAGTAAAACTGTATTTAAAATATTTAGTTTTACTTAAAATTACTTTCTGAATAGACTCTCTATTTTTTAGTTTGTTATGTACTTCCGTCTGGCTGGATGACCATGAAAAATTTGTGAATAAAGTTCAAGCCATATTTTTGGAAATACTTTGATTAAATTACATATGTTTATTAGTCCTTCTGGAACAAGAACGACTCCTACTAAAATTTATTAACATCGGTATATTATTTTACCTAGCCCTCTTACAAAAGTCCTGCGAAATTGTGGGTTTAACTGTCATAAAATGTCTTCATAGCAGCAATATTTTAATGAAATTCGGTACAAAGAAGTTTTATAAAATTTCGTCTATAATTTTATAAAAATCAATCCTTTATTGTTCATAGCTGCCATATGAAACCATTTACAGAAATATAAGTACGAACTATTTCAAAATTTTAAAAAGTGTCTTAAACATTTGTATTTTATAAAACTAAATAAGTAGTAATATAGATGCAAATATCACATTATATGTTAGCTACACATTTCTATAATAAATCGTACATAATGTGATACATGATTATAAATACATGCGCCAAATAAGACAAAATAAGTCAGCTACAGAAAAATTAGCATACAAATTTATTTTAAAAATCATAAAAGCACACCAAATAAAAAAATAATACAAACAACAACAACAACAACAACAACATCATTATTATTATTTTTGACATGATTATCTTGTCAAGTCACTTCTTTATCTAAATAAAGTCTGCGTAGAGTGAAGCAATAATATTTAGCCTGAGGCAATTGGATACAGCTGTAATATACATTTAAAAAAACATATAAACATTTAGACAACTCTATTCCTTTTGTTCTTATTTTTATTTTTTTATTTTATTTCTAAATGTATTTCTATCCTTTTGTCTATCTCCGTTGCCGTATCTTAAATAATATAAATAAATGCAAAGTATAAGAAAAGAATTTTAAGCAAAATCTTTGTATTCAAGACATTTTAAAATTCAACATGTGCATGTCACATGAGTATGCAGGCAAATAATGTGAACATGTATAGAGGCAGTGAACACGTTTGTATATTGTATAATATTCATATATGCATATATGTATGCGTACATATGTTTGTATTGTTGTCAGATACATTTTTATTTTCTTATGTTCATATGATTACATTGTATGTATGCATATTTGCATACTATAATACAAATCTAGATATATATACATATACTTAAATATTTAAGTTTATACACAAATACATACACCTATATGTAAGTCTACATGCATTAAATTGTGTAAAAATTAGGGCAACCCATTATTATAGCATTTTTTAAAATTTTTATTTTTATAAACATAAATAGTGTTAATATGGTGAATTACCCGAAAAAATGTTCTATTTGATATTAAATGCGAACTTGCCGAACACTGTACGTTAACAAAGAATAGTGTCAAGAAGAAACTTTAGGGATATTGTTCTTTTGTTAGACTTGAGTCAAATTATGAGCCGATACTTGTTTAAGTTAATAGAATACATTAATTATTCATGCCTTATATATTTTGAATGGAAATACGCAATACAATTATTTTCTCAAATTTCCCTACATAGCTCTAATTATTCTTTGCTGTTTCCATTGAGCTATATAATTAGCGCTGGAGTATACTTGTTATATATAATATGCATTTTTCATACGTCCTGTTATACAAAAAAATGGCACTTATGTCGTATTGCCATAATGTCATAAAATTTTACAAAAAGAAAACCAATAAAAATTATTTTTTATTGGTTTTCTTATTATCAACTAAAATCAATGAAACTTAATTCTCATATTTAGGTACAAACTTTTTTCTGTGTCAACAATATTTTTTATTCGCTCAAGAATTTCATGTTATGGATCAAAGTATTCATTATTTTTCAAAAAATAATTCGCTACTAATTAACGAACAACTACGGAAATATAAACTGAAAAAAATATATATAAATTCAGCTCAAATACAAGTTAAGTCGCTATATATTGGAGTTTAATAAATCTTTAATTAGTCTAAATAGAACCCGCCGTTCTTGAGTTATACAAGTGTGTCTGCTAAGGGCAGAGTTTTAGTAGTCATACCCTTGAAAAGAAATCAATAGTGATAAAAAAATAAAAGTTGATTCTTATTATTAAATTAAATTCCATCTAATCCACCTATTTTTTATTTATTTTTTTTTTTTTTTTTTTTCTTTTATTTAAAGCGAAACAGTTTTTTTGACCGCTATGTCTTCCTTACTTAACTGTGAATACAATTAGGATTTATCTATCAATTTTTATAATACGTAGCTTT
>MINK01178133.1:2843-12918 GCA_001735545.1 Phormia regina
GAAAAATTTATTAAATTTAATATTGTTCATATCAGAACTAAATGAGAATTAATAAACCTAAACAAAACCAATGGACTAAAAATAATTGGCTCATGGTTGTGGGATTAAACAGAAAATTGGTGAAATTAAACAGGAATGCTTTTAGAAATTAAACTTTTAATTGTAAAAATAACTAAATGTTTGGATTTTTCATATATATGGTTTCATACAAAAATGTTGAAATATATATAATGATTCAGTGAACCATATAAAAAATTTTAATTGTGTGTGATTTATTGAATGATAAAACAGAATCATAAACGTTGCTATCATGAACTTGGTATTAATCAAATCAAAGAGAAACGGCTGTTACAATCACTTAATAGTTGTGGTGATCATGGTGTGACCATGTTTTTTTTCTGCGTGTATGTAAACGGTATACATAATCCGATAATTTTTTCTAATAATATAGCAATCCTCTATAGTGGTGTAAAGCATAAAAATCTACTAGATTAAAGAGTATATATATGCAGTGTACCCTGTTTACATTATTATATAATTTCTTTTCTTCTCTCTAAATAATATTTTAAGATTTTCTTATGCGTTTTATATTACATAATATACAATGTATTTATAAGTGTTCACACTCGCAATTCTTTTTTTTTTTTGTTTTATATTTAAAAAAATTTAAATAATTTTTTACCTTTTTGGCAACTTATATTTAATAAGTAAACGAAGAACAACCCCTTTTTTGTATCTCTAATAATTTATTACTTTAATTCCAACTCATTATCCTTCTTCAGCATATATGCACGCATACATAAACCCGTATATATTTTATAACCATACAATACATATGTACATATGTATATACATATATAATTTTAATATAAATTAACATCCATCCCTGTTTCATGTTATCAGTACATAGGCACATATACATACATATGTATATGGACCCAAAAATTTCTACATACTATATAAACACATACATACATATGATTAATTTTCTATACACACAAACATATATTAAGGTGTTATTTTTAAATTTTAGCGTTTTACATTTTATAAAAATTTGTTTCTGACAAACCTTAATTTTTTCCATATAAAATTTATCCTTTTGCTGTTTAAATACAACATATAAAACAAACTCTTTTTTGGGGGGTATTTCAAAAAAAGCGACCAAAATTTTTGGTTTAAAATAAAATTTAATCCTTTATACGCTACTCTTCCTCGTCCTCATTGTCGTCGTAGACTTCTTCACAAATTCTCTTTCCATAAATTTAACCCCATTACATCATTTAAATTTTTCGTCTATAAAATCGTTCATCTACTGATGTTTGTCTGTCCATCTATTCCCAAAAGCATCAAAGGGAGAAAATCTACATTTATATGAATGTGTGTGTGTGTATGTATATATGTATGTATGTGAGGAATTTTAAAGCTTGCCCATTACTTTTAAAACAAAATCACATACACGCTCTTAAGTACATACATACATACATACATACATACATACATACATACATACATACATACATACACGAAAAACATTCGCACAATTTACTTTTGTACACATTTCAATTATATGTATGTATGTATGTTAGTTAGTATGTAAATAATATGGAATATATTTTTCAACGTTATATTTTAATAAACAGTATTGGTGTACAATATTAGAATTTGTTTATAATTTACATTTTATTTAGATCTTTTTAAAAAACTTGACAGAAATCAAAAATTGCTTTGAAACTGGTACTTGAAAACTTATAGTGGTTCCAAAACCCTATTTTTGGAGTTGATTTGAAGCAGTAAAGGTTCCTCGCGTGTTAGGGGAGTAGTGGTTGACAAAATAAAGTTGGCCATCTCGGGAGTTTTTTTTTAAATCGGCAAATATTAATTTATGATATTACAGAAAAGAAATTTTATATATGAATATTATTTGTTTATTTTCTATTTCTATTCCGTTTTTAAACTTGTGAGCTTGATATTGACCCTATTTTTTAAATATTTTCCAGATTCCTTACAAATGCTAAATAATATTAATGCAAGAACCAAATAAAAATATGAATCCCTTAAAAAATTATATTAATCTGAAGTTGGAATTTTAAAAAGAATTACTTTTTTTCTGAGATTTATCACTTTTAAATGTTTTCAAAAGAAATCTTAATGCAAATTCGTCAAAAGTAAATTCAGAGAAGCTTAGAGCAAAATTCTGCCAAACTTTTAAAATTTTGTAATATTATTTTCTGTTAAGTTTTCAGTTTGCAAAGCTGGGATCGACTTTTTTTATTTAATGACAGGGTGTCTCTTTCAATGAAAAGAGTATTTTCATGTAAGGACTGCACAGGAAAATCTAGTGCATGCAAATCTAGTTATAAAAACTAAACCAAAGGGCAATTTTTTTAAAAATTTAATTTTATTAATGGCTGTTATGATCAAGTTCTAAATTTACAAGAATAAATTATTTCCTTCTAGTTTTTGATAAAATCTCTGATTTTTTCCGAAAAAAAGTAAACGAAAACACAATAAAAGCTCCAATGGGGGAATGGAGCTTTTAAACTCCAATTCAATTTTTGCTGAGCTTTTTGTATCCTTTGATTGGTTTTTGGACAATTTATTACCTCCTTTAGGTACAAGCACTATATCATTTGTTTTATACCACTCCATCGCTTTGTAACTATAATTAAAAGTATCGAGATCAGGCCCTGTGTTTTCTTAGGAAAAGAAGAAGTCTTTTCTGAAGGCACTCATTCACGTTTATTTCTGCGATAATGGATCTATTTGTTGTGAATAAAGTGCTTCTTTTGCCGCACGTACAAATGTCTTGCTAAACTAAAAACTTTCTAGGGAATTTTGATTTTTTTGTACACGATATTTTTCTGGAACATTTCCCCTAGCATCTGCAATATAGAACTCCTGGTCAGGAAATTTGCAAAAAGTCTGACGTATGTTTCATCATCCATTATATAATTCTGGAAAAAAATTCGTTTGAAGAATTTTGGCTTACGGTCAGAAAATCAAATTTTTCTTCCACTACCAGGTTTACTTTCAGTGGTCATGCACTCTTTATACATTTTCATGATCCGTGAAACTGTATTTTGGGATACAACTGGCTCTGTAGCAATTCTTTTATATAACCGATTTGGGTTTTCATTATAAATTTGAATTATGAGTTTTAGTGTTTTTTTTTTCAATGTGTTAGTAATAGCTACTAATTACAATTCGATGATATAAATGCTTCTAAATACAAATTTCGATCTTACAATTAAATCGAATAATACTTCACTCTACAACAGCGAAATAAAACAAGATCGATTTTTGGTTTTTGCTTCAATTTCTCTTTTTAATCTTAATAATTTATGTTTACATAAATTCAATGAGAATTATAAAATATTTTGTTATATTGCAACTAATATATGTTATAATATGTTATTGGTATAATCAGTCTAAACCTGGAACTTTTACTTGATATCTTAAAGCCTCTGACCTAATATATCAGCTCACTAGTATCTAACACTGATTTTATCAGAGAACCAAGCCGACCCGGTAAAAATCTCATAATTTTTTCAAACCGAACAAAATATGCTGTGCAGCCGCCGCTGACTATTTCGCCTCGTCTTGATTCACTGGATTCTATTGGAGTGCTTATGCACATTAGATTGACAAATTAACCCACCCAAAATCAAGGTATTTAATATTTCAAACCTTACTGAAGACCTCCTAAAAACTTCAATTTGGAAACCTTTACATGGGGCTGTCGTTGGGGCTAATTAACGCCGTTTATCTATTGTAGGAATCTAAGGGCCTTATTTTGTAAAGCACTTTCCCGCACTCTAAAAAAAATTTTCATGTAAATTGTTTTTGTTTTTCAAAAATTTGTATTGAAATTTTTTCAAAGTAAGGTGGTACTGAAAATTTTTAATAAACAAAAAAGTTATGGAGCTTTATTTCATAATTTTCTGCTGATATCTCTTAAATGAAAGCATTTAGGATAACGAAAATTCGTACAGATAGTTTGTGGGTCGTTATTTTACTGCCCACCTTCCATATAACGTAAAATTTAAAAAAGTTATTTTATTTATAAATAAAAGAACCTTAATTAGAAATTATATTACAGAGATGTGTTTAAATAACATCAAAGCGGCTAAACTGTCTCGTAAAAATGTTTAATAATTGGGACATTAATGGATATTGCATAAATTTAGATCATTAAGGATATATAACTAATCTTAATACCAGGGAAAGAAGAGCAAGAAAACCAGAAATACTTGGTAGACTTGCTTATAATTGTTAATCTTCATTTAGGCTCAAGTTCATGAATTTAATTTTTTTGTAGAATATCGAAAAAATAATTTATTAGAATCTAACAGGATGGAATGCATTTTCTGATCCGCTACGATCGTCATCAGCAGTCAATATGCCTTTAGTGAAAGATCTTTCTTTTAAGTCACACTTCTGAAGACTGAAATACGTAACTTTACCACTTGTCATAGTAAGTATTATTAAGTCTATAGTGTCGTTCACGATGGGTTGGTTATCAGGTTATGTAATTATATATTAATATTAAAAACAACAAAATCCATACTTGTTTAAAACAGGTAATCACATAATCTATAAACAAGGTTACGAGTTGAACAAAGTTGGTAATTTTTTGTAATGAATTTTTCAGTTTTTAATATAATCTTATAAACACATAACCTGATAACCAGACTGTTGTGAACAACCTTTATAATTCTTATGTTTTCAATGTGTTCTAAATGCTGATGGACTTGTTTAAATCCTAAGATTCCTTTATAATGCTATAAAGAAAATTGAGAAGTGTTGACTGAGTATTTCTCTTAAGACATAAGACTTTGGTTGAACATAACATAAAGCTTTGTTTCAGGAGGCTTCCAATAAAACCTTACATACTTATTTATTATTGACTTTTAAGCTTTAAAATTTGCTTTCAAAAAAACACAAAGGATAATCGAAACAAATTAAGAGAGAGAAGTGCCAATAAAGTGTACAAATACTGTATTTATAGAAAGTTTCAAAACATGTGTCTGTATATGTGGTTGTGTATAAATTTGCTTTGTAAAATTCTACTCTTTGATTATAATTTTAAAATTATNTATNTATNTATGTATGTATNTATGTATGTATGTATGTATGTNTGTATNTATNTNTNTATGTATAGGTATATATTTATTAATATAAATCTGTATGTTTGTTTTTCTTTTTTTGTACAATTCATAAGTATATAGATATGGTTATATTTAAATATGTATAGATGTTCATATATATATATATATATATATATATATATATATATATATATATATATATATTAATATAATATATGCAAATTTAAGCATAAGTGTTGCATATGTATGTGTGAGTGTTTATTATTTTTTATACAATATATAACATGTAAATTATTTTCCATGTTGTACCACAGAAATATCAAATTTATTTTCGTTTCTATTTTCATTTTTGCTTTGTGAGTACGTGTGTATGTGTGTTTGTATATATGAAACCCATTTATGCGAACAAAAATTTTAGGCTTCTCATTTTGAATGTATTACGACGAGTGCGAATGAATACCTTCAGCTCATATTTAGTTATATGCCCTGATAAAATAGTAATAGAGAAGTATAACACATAAGTAGTAGTAGTAGCAGTGGTGGTAGCTGGTGGTAGTAGCAATCATTTCCCTTGATAAAAATATCGAATTTAATGGACGTCGTTTTTTTTTTTTGTTTTTTCTGTATTCATTTTATATTTTTCATTTTCAACATTGAAAATTTAATTAAGTTTTATTTTGTGGGTTTAGAGAAAGAAAATATAAAACCCATAAATAAGGATGAAATTCTAGTAAAAATGTATGTAAGAAGGAAAAAAAATCGATATACTAAGTTTTAGTAGCAGCCTTATCCCCAAGGATACTAATATACTACTACTACACTTATTAAAGCCTTACAAATGAAATTTAATATACCAAGAAAGTGAGAGAGTGAGTGAGAGAGAGACAGACTGTTAAAGTGAGAGTAAAGGGAAAGAGAATTAATTTTTTTAAATTTAAAAACATTTAAAATTCAAAAGCCTCACATGCATCCCTGTATAATACTTATCCTCTGAAATTAATTACAAATCATATTAGTTAGAACAAAGACTGAATTTGAAATTAATATTTGTATGTTTTGTTGTTGCTACAATAGTGGAATGACAGAGAAAACTAAACTACTCATTAACATTAAGGTGGGGTGGGGGAGCAAAAGACAGAAACAACAACATATCTTTCTAACTTCTCTTACTTATTGAGAGGAAAATAAAAGGAAAAGGAAATAGCATTCATTGTCTTTAGAATAATGTAAAGCTGTCATTATAAATTTAGCCTTAGAAATGAATTTTTAATTAATGAATCTACATAAATTTTAAATTAAAGTTTTTTTTGCTTTGCAATTAATTTTCTTTAGCAGACTGTTTTTCTTAATAAATTATTTTCTTAAAATGAAAAATTAATTTTCATAAAACATTTACTCTTTCAGTTGGCAGCCAAAGGCGTTAGATAGAAAAATTTGATTTTAAAACAAAACTTGGAAAATTTAAGTATTTTTATAAAGTAATTATTAATATATATCTTATTTGAAACATAAGATTTATTTTTAGATCTGTCCAGATGTTACTTTAGAGATTTAGTAAAGAATACGAAACACACACACATGCTCTTTTGATGAATGGTTTCTAAAATTACTAAAAAAAAACACCCTTAAATTCTTAAAAATAACTTCAAAAATGCATGTAAATTGATCATTTATTATTATGGAAAATAATATTCGAACATCTGATCATTATTATTACAAAGAGGAGAATAATCTGTTTATGATTTAAAAGACATTTTCATAAAATGACAGAAAATATTTCTGTAACAAGAAAAGTTATGGCAAATATTATAGTTCGTATACAAAATATTGTTGTTTCAAAAGAGAGTATTAAATCTGTCAATTACTCACATTGTTCGATGAACCATTAAAAGGAGAGAAAACTCAAAACGGTTTTCTCATATTAGTTTGATTATAGATTAAAGTACGTTTCACATTCTCCTAATAGCCTTGAAGTATCGGAGATTTTTCACATTTATGGATTTCTCTCCATGCTTATTGTTTAAATAGGTGAAGGTGCTAAAATACGTCCAAATTAAATTGTTACAATATTCTTGACAATTCTCGGATGTTGTTTTCCTTATAATTCACTCCATGGTTTATGGGCCCCATAAACCATCCGATATTCATAGGATCATAAAAATTACATATCTTCCTGGCGCAAGGAAAAATATTCCTTTATCCCAGGACATCCCGGGTATTTCATTTTGTCATTGTGGTGTAAATTTCAAAATGGTATCACAATCGAATCAGAATTTATGACAGTTTATATATTATTACGTTTATATGCACCATTTACTCGCAATTAAAAATATTGCGATATGAACGTATAGCGTTGCCACTTCCTTTTACGTTCATAGTATTATAGATGACAATAGTATTATTTATCCCATCTGGCACGACAAATAAAGAAATATATTTCTTTGCCCCAATTGCGTATAAACAGTGAATTATTTATTTGCAAGCTATTTTTATTTGCAATTATCGCGCGTATAAACGTAATATATAATAGTTTCTCCAATTTTACACAGGAAAAAAAAATGTTTTCCAAAAAATTACAATATTTTTTAGCCACATCAAATATTTTTATAATAAAAAAACCTCAAAATCAAAGTAAAATAACAAATTAAATTCAAATCTTACATAGAAAATTTTAAAATATAATTTCAATTACGAACATGGAATATTTAATTATTTTATTAATTGAAACTCAACCTATGAACAAAAATGTATATTCAATTACTCAAAATATCACTTATTTTTATATATATTTGATTATTTTATTAATTGATACAATTAAAAAATAATTGAAAGCCGATGAAATATCTTATTTTTAAAAATAAATACAAAAAAAAAAAAAAAAAAAAATAAATTTTTAAAAAAAAAAAAAAAAAAAAAAAAAAAAAATAAATAAATTTTTGATCAATTAAATAATTAATATAATTAAAAAAGTAATTGAAATGTTTTTATTTTTGAAAAATCGATTAATAGGCCATATTTTTGCTGTGTACAAAGAAGATAACATCATTTTTGATGTTCTGGTACTTTTATGTTAAATTTAGTACAAAAACAAATAGCGAAAGACAAATGTAAGCAGTTTTGCTTAAGATTGGCTATCTAGTATCCTAAATGCTGACGTATGTGTACTAAAGTACTTATAGGTTGAAGGGAAAATAAGAAATTTCCCTCCCCAAAATGAAAAATCTTAATGCAAAATTTATACCAAATCATAGAGTTTAAGGAAATATTTGTGAAAATCTTTCCATTAACTCTATGATTCCTCCCCCAAAAGGTTGAGCTAGATCCGCGCCTGGTTGAAAGTCTTCTGTGGGATCTATGGTCAACTATATACCAATCCTTGCGATACTTGTTACAGAAGTTGTTAGATCTATTATTTATGCCAAATTTTATTTTAATGATGGCATTTATGTGAGATTTATGGGCGTTTTAGTATTTTTCGGGAATGTGAATTATATGAGAGCTTTGGTAAATTATGGACCGATAATTATGAAATTTTCATAAATACGACATATTTCAGATATTTATATGCGTTAAACCACTATTTCGATAAAAATGTTTTGGGAAATATAAGTGAAATAATGGACAATCACGATCAACTTTTGTAAATTTTTATTTTATTAAATTATCTTTAAAATTGTTACAAACAATTCGACTGTTTTAAGGTGGTTTACAGTGGGTTTAAGGTCGGTTAGTATGTTTCTGAAGCTTCTAAAATAATATCAATTTTGGGATCAGAAATATGCTTTATACAGTTATGGACAAAAAAATAGGATGAAGTACATTTGAGTTTTGTTTTTTACTTTTCTACAAAATTTTATGTACAACAATAAAACTTTAGATGACAAATTATTGCGAATATATTTAGTTTTAAACCTATAGACATATAATACCTTTTAGCATTATCTAAATAACGGTACATATTCTCGTATCTAAATAGTTCTTTTCTAGTGTCTCCTATTAATTTCTTAAAAATTTTTATAATTTTTTTCTTAAAATTGAGAATTGCCTGCGATCTTCAATTCCTAGAACAATTTATATCAAAAGAGATCCAAGGGGGATGTCATTGATTAAAGTTTAATAATTGTATTTTTAATGCAAATAAATCGCTTAAAAATTCGTTAGAAATTTAAATTTCTTCGGGGAATATCAGAAGACAATTGACGAAAACATAATATATTCTAAATACCATTAGGGAAAGCTCTAGTATTATAATAAAGATCGGGAAAGGCCACAAATAATATCCTCATGTAACCAAAACTATAAAAATGATCTTCTAAAAAATGGAGTAATTATTTAATAGAAGAATATAAATTTGTTAACAGAACTTTCGGTTGGACCCAAAAAATACAGATTTGGAAAAATTGAATACCCCTGTATAATGATGCATAATGGTGATTGCAATATATCGGAGAGGGCAATTTTGTTTTGTCAATTGTCAGGTAGATATCTCATAACTATTAGCAATAAGAATAATACTTTTTAGTTTTAATGCTATATTACACCTTGAATATTATCCACCAGAATGGAAGGTCTCATTGTTTAGAATGATACCTAAGACCGGAAAAGATCACACTAAAGAAGAATCGTATAGGCCTATTAGCCTGTTGTCGAATATATCAAAGCTATTTGAGAAGCTATTAATGAAAAAATTGAAACCGATAGTGAATCCGATTCCGATTCGATTGAATTCCAACAGATCAATTTGGCTTTAGAGAAAAACATAGCACCATGGAACAAACTCACAGGCTTATAAATGTTATAACTGAGACATTTGAAGAAAAGAAATATTGCTCTGCTCTATTCATTAACGTTTCTCAAGCCTTTGATAAAGTATGGCACGAAGGATTATTATTTAAAATTAAACAACAGTTACCCACAAATACGCATAAGCTGCTAGAAAGCTATTTAACTCATCGAAAGTTTGTTCT
>MINK01178135.1:1840-15219 GCA_001735545.1 Phormia regina
AGAAAAATTATAATATCATAAGCAATTAAAACTGTGTGGTACAAATAATAAGATTTTTCTAAAAAAAGAACAAAAAAAGTCTTTATATTGATGACCAATTTCAATGTTGAAGAAACTAATTAAAGGGATATTTTTTAATTTTTTTTTTTATTCCAACAATTTTAGCTTTTACTTTTATTATTTTATATCTTTACCATTAAATGTGCATTGTGTATATGTATTAGTTTTTTTTTGCTGAATTTTATTTGAATATCATTTAATATAAAAAATAGAAAACAAAACCTTCCAATTGATGGTCAATGTCAATGTTCAAGGAATTAATTAAATCGATATTTTTAATTATCAAACATTTTAATAAAAACAATTTCTGTGAAATTAATATTAAATGTTTATAATAATTATTCTCTTCATTTTTTTTTTTAACAGGAACGTGCTCTTCATTATTTCGATAGTGAAAACGGTGATGTTAAATTGACAGATGGTATTTCTTTAGTGAAAACTGATGATATTCCCGTTGGACGTTCACTCAATGAAATTGTTTTGCCCGAAGAAAATGAAGCACGTGAAAATGAAGTTGATTCTTTGTTGGTTGAACGTATTGCTCGTTTCTTTGGTACCCACACTTTACAATTCAAAGTTCCCAAGGATTCCATTCAAGATATGCAACGTGCCTTAGAAGAATGTAAGTACTTATTATTAATATAATATTTAATAATAATAATAATAAAATGAAAATTTATAATACTCCAGAGTCATGAATTAAGAAAAATAATAAAGAAAAACATAAAACAGGCAATAAATTTAAAAGCCAGTTGTTATGACCATATGAAATATTTATAATTTTCACACACAAGTATACTTTTAATAAGTAGCAGGAAGAAGATATCATCTTAGAGAGTGTTTTAAAGAGAGACAGAGAAATTTAAAATTTTTATTTTGGCGCTACAATTTCTATGACCATGACAATATTAATGTAGGTTATGGAAAAAAAAATCCTGTTTTGTTTATATATATATTTTTTTGTCCATATTTTATTAACTAGCTTTGAAATATGTTACGATTAAAGCCTGATTTTTCTTTCTTTTTTGCCAAACCGCTTGTATGATATGCTACATAGATGTTGTAGTAACGCAGCTGTTTGTCATTGTTGTTGTTTAAATTTTGAGGTCAGTGTAACGGATAAATTAATTTCTTTGCTTTCATCTAAACAAGTCACATATTTTCTGAAATACTAATAGAAAGAAAAACAAACTTCTATTGTAGACATAAATGAAACGCTTTCATCAGCTCACATTTTTATTTATTAATTAGAGTTATTTCCAATTAAATAAAACGTTAGCAATCATGAAACTTAAATGACACCATTTAAATATGTTAAATGTTTAAAATATTATGGTATCAGGTTAAAAAAAGGCTAAGAATGGGAAATGAATATTTTCACTTGAATATTGTTTACATAATTTTTTATTTGATTTTTTTTCATCAATAAATTAGCATTTAAATTACTAGCAATAAAAATTGTTTAATATACAGCGAAGAGGGTTCTATGTCGTTATAAAATATATTAAGTGGAATATTTTGTTTTGTTCTTTAAAAATTTCAAAAAATATGACATTTACACATGTTTGTACCATTTTTAAATTTTATGATACATTTTTCTTTAGAATATTATTTGGAGTTTTTTACATGGGGTACATAAAACAAAAAAGCTTTTGAATAAAAACAGGGGTTAGGGGTTTCATATTATTTAAAGGAAGTGATTTTTTCCACATAAAAATAATTAAATTTTAGTAGTTTACGTCATGTAAAAATTGGAAAAATAAATGAAGTAAACATTTTTTAAATTAATTCTTTACAATTTTTACATATGTGACATTATGTATAATTATGAGATCATGATAAGCTTAATGTTATAGAAAAAAATTTTGTAAAATAATAATTTTAGCTACAAGTTTTCTTTTTTTTAATTTTTACATTGTTGACATTTTTAAAGTTAAACAATAAATTAAAATTTCTGCTTAAATAATACATAACGGTATATAAACATACTATTTGCAATTATATACATTGATGACATCATGTAAATTAAACAAAATATTTGATTTCCAGGAAGATATAATCTATTATCTTCCTGGAAATTAATTAAATAATTAATTGTTGACATCATGTAAAAAATACAATATTTTGTAAACATGATTTGAATTTTAAATTCAAATATATGTACATATCTTTTAATTTTGACACTATGTAAAATATATATGAGATATAAGTCATAAATTCTTTCAAAATTTTAATCTGAAATAATTTTTACATTGTTGACATTATGTAAAAAATGTGTAAAATATTTAAATTATGGTATTGATGTGTTTAAACCATTTTCTTTTAAAAAAACAAAAATTTTTTTTTGCAATTTTACATAATGTAAAAAATGTAAAGANNTTTTTATTTTTGTAAGAATTACTGCTATATGGACATTTTTTTTAGTTACAAATATTATTACCTACCATTTAAACTTTTATGGCTGGGGAGCCGAAGACATTTCTATGAATTTTAAATTAATTTTTTTTTCTATGAAATGTTAATTGATTAATTTATTTTTTTTCCTTTTGCTAAATAATTTTTTAAGATTATTTTATATTAGTATGTAAGCTACATAACTCAGGATTATTACTGTGTAATACATAATTATATTTTGGCCTTGAAGGCTTTGTATTACTACGCTGGATAAATAAATTAAATTTACTGTTTTTGTTTATCCATCACATCTTATAAGAAAAAATGTTCCAGACAAATTTCTCCACAGGCTTCTGCCATGAGCCATATACTGCTTTTAAAAAACAGATGGATGGTTTGGGATTTTGAATCGGGGTCTGATTTTCCACCAGAATACACAAAAAGTCTTTGTCAACATTTATCAAGTTCGTTTTTCGTTTGGAATTTTTTTCCAAAATTTTTCCTATTTTGAAATTTTTTGTTTTTGTTGAGGAATATTATTCTATTTTTATAAGAATCGCTCCATAATTGACTGTTGATCCAATATGCGTCTCACTTCTAGAAATCACCCCTAAAATAAATCCCATATAAATGTTAGTGTCAACATAATATGATGTTTTATAGAAATATTGACCCATGATCCACATAAAACTCGATCCTTAATTTGTATACTCGTACACAATGGTGTGGAGTATCATCGTCGCAGAAATTAAAAAGATGTTCACCTTTGAAGAGGTGTTCACCTAGTTGAAAAAAAAAAAAAATACAACTCTCAAGTTATTCAGTTGCTATGTTTTGATGTTTAGTACCGAGAAATGCTATTAATAATTTTTTTAATTCTAATGAACTACCTTAAGCAACCTTAAAAATGCTAAGAAGAATTAGCCTTTCTCGACTAAAATAGTTGACCAAGATTTCTCTTGTGATTTGCAAAACTTAAATAGTAATCTGATAATAACGGAAATTCCTACAAACAATCCATTCATAAACCAAATTGATATTAAACTTTTAAATTAACACATTAGATTCATATTATTCTTTGTAATTTATTTATTCAAAATATTTCTAAACTTTTTTTTTTTTAATACCTAAAATTTTATACTATTAATAACAATTTAAAAACAATAATTGTCTATTAATAGTTTGGCTTAAGAATTATTACCAATTCAATTTGATTTATTATATTAATCGTATTGTTTATTTTAATCGAAAACAAATATAAGTTTCTATAATCAATTAAATTCGCGAAATTTTGATTGAACTAAAAACTTTAAAATTCCATTTAAAATCAATTTATTTGTTGAAAATTTTTTATAAAAACAGACAAAAATGTTGACATCAGTTTTAAATGGTTTAACAAATGAAAAACAAGATTTATAAACAATAATTTTTTTTTGTTATGAACACAATAAAAACATTAAGATGTAGTAGAAATGACAAGGCATAGTGGGGTGGAATGGTAAAAAATTTGGGAGAAAATTTAATATTTAAAAAAGAGAATCTAAATAACTAGTGTATGACAAATTTCAATTTCCAAAAACTTAGATTTTGTGATAGTATTAGTAAAAATTAAGACTAAAATTAATTGTTTAAAATTTTGTAGCCTATATGTTCTTATTAGGAAAAGAATAATGCGTGGACTTTACAAATATTTTAATGTACAGACCTTAACCTATAGAAAAAAAAATTTATTGATAATCAATACAAAATGATACCATTTTGGATTTCTAATAATTTTGCTAACGAACTTAACATTTTCATCACAACCGTGCTGCTATATGACCTATTTTAAATTTGATTTAAAATCACCAGCTGAGACGGTCTAAAGATGTCCATCCGTCTGTCCCTGATGCTGCATTATTTTTATTTCTATATCCTACATTAACAAAAATCGATAAAGTAACATGCGTTTAGAACTACCTAAAATATAGACGGCGACTTTTCTCAAAATATATAAGTCGGCTTAATATCACTGACTGAGACGATTAACCGATTTCCATCCACCTGTTTTTGTAATCAAATCCCAGATAGAAATTTTGAATTTTATTTATTTGTTTATACCCTTAACATTAATATATAGTAGATATTGTATTTTTTATGATTTTATATTTATAACTATAAGAGTCATTCAAATACATAATAGTTAGCTAAGGATCAATAGCTGTGACGAATAAAAAAAGTCTTAGAATCACTAGCTAAGTCAATTTAATAATGACCGTCAGTCTGTCTCCCTTTGCTATCAAATTGACTTAAATTTTTAAGGTAATTGAGAACTGCATTGAAATTGGTTGAAATCGTTGAATTATTTCAACAAGATCCCATATAAATTGTATATGGATATGAATTTCATAAATATAAAATTTTATAAAACTTAGCATTTGCCATTTGCATTTGCCATATAAAAATCTCTAGCATAGTTTCAAAAAATATTTCAAATACAGGTTCAAACTGACTACGCTTTCTATCTGTTCCACTGTGAATTTAATGTCTCTATATGTATATGATTAATATAAGTGACAACATTGTTAAATATATTGAAATAATTTTAAATATTTCTTTTATTTATTTTTTGTTGATCGAACTCCATTGATACAATAAAATTGAAATAAAAACCAAAAACTATTGTCTATTGGCAACAACTAATTTTGAATTTAATAATTTCGTTTCAATTTGAAATGATTGCAATTTTTAATATTGTATTATCAATGGTATAGGAGACTATATTGGCTACTTTTAGTTACACTATCTGCTAATAAATGCAAATTTTTTAACAAATTTATTAAAATTGTATTTAATTGTTCCAAAATACGAAAAAAAAAAACGCTGCAAGAAAAACAAACTACAGCAAAAACAATAAATAAATTTTAATAAAAATATAAAACCCGAATTTATTAGAAAGGTAAATATATTTTTATTGTTGTTTTCAAGGGAAACAAAAAATAAGAAATAAATTTTTTTTTATAAAATAAATTGATAAAGTTTTTCAAATAAATCTGTAGAAATACAAAAATTATGAATGATGTCAAAAAAAAAAAAAACTGAAAAGAGATGAATATATTGTTTAAAATTAAAAAAAAAAATAAATAAATAAATAAATAAAATAAAATAAAATCTTAACAAAACTTACATGGATTTTCTTTTATATTAGTTTTTATTTACAAGAGTCCAATGGAAACGAAGAAGAAGAATAATAAATTTATTGTTTAAATTTATTTGAATAATTTCTTGGGGGAGATTTTCGTTTGGTATATAAAGTAGTAACGAGACTGAGAAGAGTCATCAGTCATCCAGCAACAGCATTTCTAGTAACAACTAAAAGAGCACAGCTTTTCTTTAACTAAACTAAATCTACAAAGTCAGCTTAAACATGAAGATCTTTGTGGTATGTGTTTTAAATTAAACAAATAAAAAAAAATAAATAAATAAAAGTGCATAAATAAAATTAAATATTGAATAAAGACAAATGGATTAAAAAGTGTTAAATTAAGAGACAACTAAGAAAATTACCATCAAATTTAAAAAATAAAATAATAATAATAAAATTACTGAAATAATGAAATTAAAATCAAAGGAAATTTTATTTTAAATTAGTGTCAAAACTAAACGGATTAATAAATTATTATAAAATTAATTGGAACAAGGAAAAGTTTAATTAAAACTTATAATATTCAATTAATAAGTGCATAATTTTGAATTATAAAACAATGTTATCAAACTTGAAACATTTTTTTTTTTTTCAATTAAAAATCTAACATTTTCTTGTAAATGTTTATAAAGTTTAAATTTGTAATAGAAAAAATTAAAACTTTTTCTTTTTTCTTTTCCTCTACCACTATTTTTTAGACGATTTTGGTAGCAACAACCTTGGCTTTGGCCCAAGCTGATATTAGCCTTAAACCTGGTTATAATTACAATGGCAATAATATTATGACTCAGGCTTATTATACACAACAACCACAACAACAACAGCAACAACCCCAATATCAACCACAAAATATAATTCCTCCCTCTTTCCTTAAGCCCAACAATCAATATTTACCCCAAGCCCAAGTCCCAGTGCAACATCAAAATCAACCTCAATTGCCTTTGCAGAACAATCGCTATTTGGCTCCACAAAAGCCTCAGCAACAACAACAACAATTTGTCATGTCATTACCTATGCCTGCTGATTTCCCCTCCAATTTCAATTTCCAACCTGCTGTCACTAAGCCTGTTCGTCGTTTCCGTCCTCGTACTCGTATTCCCAAGAAACCAATTGTCACCAAAAACTTCTTTATCCACTCGGCTCCCGAAGAGACACAGGCTGAAATCGAAGAAGAATTAGCCGCTTTACAACAACAACCCCGTAAACATTACAATGTTTTGTTCGTTAAGACACCCAGTCAAACTAATAAGGCTGCCGCTCTTAACTTGGCCAAGGCTCTTAAAGAAGAAAAGACAGTTGTATATGTTCTGGCTAAGAAAACTTCAGCCGCCGATTTACAAGATGCCATCCAAGAAGCTCCTCAACACATTAACAAACCTGAAGTATTCTTCATTAAATATCGTACACCTGAAGAAGCTGCCAATGCCCAACGTCAAATTCAATCGCAATATGATAGTTTGGGTGGTTCCACTACCATCACTGATGAAGGTATTGCTCCAGCTACTTCTGTTATTGGTTCCTTGGATGCTTCTGAAGAGCAAGAAGAAGATGAAGAACAGCAACAACAACAACAACAAGCTTTGGATAACTCTCAAGAAATCCAACAAAGTCACTACGATGACCAGCAATTGGTAAATGCCCTGCCCACATCCACCAACAATGGTTACTTGCCACCCTCAAATCAATTCTAAACATTAGATCTTCATTGTTAGATAAATTTGTTATTTAGTTAGTTAAAAAAGCTGTTACGATGATTGTATTTTTCCACAAAACCCCCTACCTACCCTCAAAAAAAAAAAAAAAATTATTTGAAACCCCCATACCTTTACTCAACTACGCCCCCTCCCGCTTCAAAAAACTAAAATAGTAAAAGCAATGTATTTTTGAAAATCATTCTCGGTTTTTAGTGAAAGTTATTCTGAAGCGAACATAAAATACATCTGGGTTTACGTCATCATAGCTCAACATGGACTAGTTTTAAAATCTGTTACTCTTCCGTACAGTTTTATATGTATTATGTAGAATTACTTAGAGAGTTAATTTATAAGGAAGATTTTCACCATCTCTCTCTATATAATTAATAAAATTCATAATCACAAAATAAAAATTCGATGCATAATTTATATATATATAAATGATATTTGGGAGTTTTCCTACCTACCCTCAAAAAAAAAAAAAAAATTATTTGAAAATCATTCGGTTTTTTTGAATGATGCGAAAAATACAATCTGGTCTTTGTTACATGTTTGACTAGTTTTAAATTTTTATCTTTGTCAAATTTATGTTTAAGAATTTATAGTTTTAAGTTTTAATTCACATTTTTTGTTAAAAAAAAAAAATTCATTAATTCACAATAAAAAATTTCTTGCCATAATTTAAAATATTAAATGATTTTGGGAGTTTTTATTAGATAATTTTCAAACTAGAAATATTTACAAAATACTTAAAAATTTATAAAGTCACAATTCTGAGTTTATAGGAGAGATAGAGGGAGAGGAGAAGAGAAGAGAATACTAAACTTTGGCATTCTCTTTCTCTCTCTCTCGTCTACAAAGTCAGAATTGCGCAAGAAAAATAGCTCTGTGTGAACCCCAACAAAGTTTATAAATAATTTTTCGTTGGAAGTTACTAATAATAAAATCTAAGATTTCCATTCACATTGTTTTCATAAATTCATAAATTTTCCAAAAAAGTTATTCACCCAAGCAGAAAAATACAAACGGTCCAACATTGGCTAACGATTTTTCAAGGTATTCTATTAGAGCGTTATGCCAACAAACAAATGATAACATCACTCTACCATTGCAAAGTGGGGCAGAATCGATTTTTTTTGGAAATAAATCTGTAAATTCTTTTGCATGAAAGTTGGTATATGCATAGCAGAGGAGTGTTCAATGTAAAGTTTAGAAGGGGGACCAAACATACCTCTCAGGGGCGGAGTTTAAAGGTTGGGTACCTATGACATACAATTTTTTTAATCTCTTGTCAATTTTTTTCTCATCCGATTTCAAATTATAGATTATTGTAGGCACCAATAAGACTTACAAAAAACATGCTTCCATGTCATATTTATCTTTTATAGTTTTTGAGTCATTTGCGTTTGAATTTTTAAGTAGCTAGCTAATTAGAGAACAAAATTATAAAAGTTCAATTTCAAGTCGATTTTCCATTGAGTTTAACAATAAACGATTTGGAATTTGAAAATTGTTAAAATTACGACTTTTTGTGTTTTTTGGCTGAAAAAGTATCTACATTCTTTTTTTTCTTTTATTTAACTACATATAATAATTTTATACTTTTCTGAAAGGTATCTTCACAGAAAAGATTTCATAATAAAAATCAAGCCCAATAACTCAAATGGTCAAGGCACACACTCCCGAATTTTACCAATTTTATATGAAAGTTTTGACTTTAGTCTATATTTTCTCAAATCCAAAAGTACGACTCGGCAAACGGAATGCAGTTTAAGAATCTCAAAACAATTTTAATTATTTTGTAAAAATATAAGATTGTTTTCCTTATAAATTTTTGGAAACATGTAAACTTAGTATGTTCTCCTAGAAGTTCTTCTGATCATTTCTAGTATTAGTAGACATAAAATTATCTATTTAATTGTTTAAATTAATTATTTATGTTATCTATGTATTTTACACTTGAACTACAAACACAATAAATTTGTGCCTCCATCAAGGTATTAAGGTGTTCATTATTGTAAATTTAACAACAGCAACAACTGACAATTTAATGAAGCCTACTAAGTATTAAATACAACATGTCACATGTCACCAATATGTTAATGACCTGATAATGCCTGACAAATATATTTAAGTAAATAAATTATTACAATAAACATCAAAATTAAATATTTACGCACAAATGAATTAACAGCGAAAACGCAGCAGGATCACGCAGGCATTCACACCATATTAAGTAGTCACAATACTATAAAATAAAGCTTGTAAGCACACTGACTGCCAGACAGACACCTTATTATAATGAGCACTTCTTGTAAGGAACGTGACATGCCTAAATAAGTGACAAGACACATAGTTGACAAAACGAAACCTAAAGAGAATAATTAATATGTTGTATGACTTTAAATTGATTATAAAGTAAAAGTTCTTAATAACAAAACTCTAAATGTAAGTGGGAGGGAGAAAACAACAACAACAACTACATATATAAAGCCATGGTCAAAGGGAAATGAGAGCTTAGTTAACGTTTAACTGCGGATACAACATGTTCGTTAGCGGAAGAAAGTCTGTGCCAGCAGTTAGCACAATTTTATTGTTAACTATTTCTTATTGGCAAATTATAGAAACTGCCAGTGTTTCACAGCCAACTGAACAAGATGATAATTTACCTATATACCCGCCACAATTTACAACAAATCGTATAGTGGGTGGTGAAGAGGCACCCGAAAATTTAGCACCCTACCAAGTTTCTTTGCAATCGTTGAAGGGCAGACATTTCTGCGGAGGAGCAATTATAGATAAACGTTGGGTTATTACTGCCTCTCACTGTGTAGCCGGAAATAAACCTGAGAAATTGAAGATATTGACTGGTACCCAAAATTTGAAAAATCATACTGATAAGTATTACTATGTGGATCGTATTGAAATGCATTGCAGTTACAATAGTCCCCCTTATGCCAATGATATTGCTTTATTACATCTTAATAATACCATCGAATTTGATGAACACACCCAGGCAGTGGAATATGATCATGAACCTTTGAAAGAAGACGATGAATTAGTCCTTACCGGATGGGGTACTTTATCATTGGGAGGAGAAGTTCCTACTAAATTACAAACTTTGAAGGTGAAATATGTACCATATAAGGAGTGTCGGGCTGCTCATGATAATACCACCTGGGTTGATGTGGGTCATTTGTGTACATTCAATGATAAGGGTAAAGGTGCCTGTCATGGTGATAGTGGTGGTCCTTTGGTTCATAATGGTAAACTAGTGGCTTTGGTGAATTGGGGTCGACCCTGTGCCAAGGGTTTACCAGATGCTCATGCTAGAATTTCCTATTATCATGATTTCATACGTACTCACTTGAAGAACTGTGGTAAGGATGAAGAGGCGGAAAAAGAAGAGGAAAAGGAAGAAGAAAAGGAAGGTGAAAAAGAAACTGAGAAAAATAAAGAGAAGGAGAAAAAGCAAGAGAAGACGAAAAATAATTAATAATGTGATTTAAGATTTTTTTAATTAAATTTTTAATAAAAATAAAAATATACAAAAGTAATTTAAATTTTTATTAAAACAAACAACAAATAGTAAAAAGTATTATTAGAATTTAAAATTTATTTGACGTTTAAGCCAATACTTATTTTATTCTCTCAAATCGAGGTACCACATAAATTTAAAAAACTTCCGAGTTTTTTTATTCACTTTTGTTATGTTCAAGTACATAGAGAAAATTATTAAAAATCATGAAAATTATATGTATGTATATGTCCGATCTTGAAAAAATTACCTTTTTGTTCTAAGATTTAGTTAAGCAACATTTTGTTTACGAGATATAAAGATACAAAGTTTCATTATATAAACAATTATATATCTGTTATTTGAAAACCGATCGGAATAAAATGTACATCATTTGACGGTGCTTTGAACTACCCAGCAAAAACTTTGCTTGTCATGTAATGAGTTAAGAAGCTAATATATTAGCTCTTCACTACATACACATTTGATGAATAACTCATTATTTTAATACGGTGATATTATTAGAGGCAACTACTTACAATATATTATTACTGGTAAGCATTTCAGAATGTCATTACTTACATGTCATTATAAGAACTAATTACTTTGATTTTTATAATTTAAATGAAAAGATTAATAAAAAATAATATTTCGAAAATTCTGATCTCTATTAATTGCTTACATATCAGGTTAAAAGTAAATGCTTACTAATCTACTTTCATGTAGTGCAGAAAGTTTGTTGTTATCATTGAAAAGTAACTGTATCCGTAACTGCATGCCATTACCAATTTATTAATTCATTAAATGGATATGTATAATGGTTTATAAACTTTTCTGAGTTATAAACTGTTGTCGCAGAAATATATCTATATAACGGTAGCGTAAAAGTCCAAAAATATTTTGTAAGTGTGAAGTACAAAGTAGAACTATCTTCTTATATTTATTAATCAAATTTTTGTATTATTTTTTTTTTTTTTTTTATGTTTTTATAAATTTGAAAATTTTATTATGAATAAGGCTTTAAAAATCTATGTTGCCTTTATTTTGGCCTTTTTTAATAAGGCGTAGCAAGAGACAGAATAAGGACATCATTTTTGCCACACAGAAAATAAAATGAATCGAACATGACTTTTTTTCCCAAAATTTTTTCATAAAAAATAAAATTTTTTTCAAAGATACTTACGATTGAATTGTTCTTAATAAAAATTTTAGGAATTTTGCAATATTTTTGCTTAAATTTGGATTTATTTTAATAAGATTCTAATCCAAATGTTAAATAAAAATAGTTAAACACGAAAATATTCGTAAGAAATGGCAATTTTCCAAAGGGAAAGTTGTTAGGAAATAACTTTTAGAAATTTGCACAAATTTGGTACTATTCTCTAGAAATATATACACAATTTTAATAAACAGATCTCTTGTTGAATTTGTAGCTACAAATAATTAAGAAATAAACATTTTCTAAAGAAAATTTCAAACATTTCTTTATAATTTAAACAAATTGTTTAAGTTATATCGACTTTTGATTCATATACATATAAAAGAGTTTTAATTTAATATTTAGTTAAACTTAAATTAGTGAAACTAAATTCTTAAATTTATGTACAAACCTTTAAAATTATACAATTTTAAATAGCTTTTTCTTTTTTGTCAAAAATGTTGCATTTAGTTCGTCCTTTGAAAAGGACATAATTAGATCAACTTTTATTTATATTATAATTTAGAAAAGATTTATTTACATTACAAATTCAAAAGGACTATACAGTATTTTTTCACTAATAATATAAAATATTTTTTATTTTTTTGTATGAAAAACCTACGATTATATAAATAATTGGTAACCAATTACTCTTTATCTCAATTATCATCTTTGTTAAGCCATTATCAATAAAAGTGTTAATGTATAAATGGATTAAAAATTATAAATCAAAGAAAATTTCCAACTTTTATATATAAACATATACATATACATATGTATGTACATATGGTTGGATTTTAAATGCAACTATTAATTTTATATTGCAGGTGCACTAAATATTCGGTATCGATATTTATATGTACAAATAATTTCCTATGGAATTTCTCATTTCTTCAATGAAAAATGTATACAATATCATAGCTATAATCTTATAAAATAAATTATTTTTTGGAAATATTAAAATCAATACATTATCTTTATGATTTTAAGTTAAATCAAACAATTAAAAATCTCTACTCATGTATAGTAAGNNTTATCGGACAGATAAGAAGCATTTGGTTATTATAAGTTAACTTTAAGCTAAAAGTGGCCCATAAGATAAAGGGAAGATCATCCTACCTTAAAATTTTATAGCGAGGTTTATGTATTTGAAGTTGCCATATTTTCTGCAAAATATGGCAACTTCATTAAACATAAATGTTTATGTCAGGAAACAAAACAAAAAAAAAATGTCGTTGCCACTATGTACAAGTAAATTGTCAAAAATAATCGGTATTTTCTTTGATATTGCCATAATTTTGAAAATGTTAATTTTAATTTACAAGGAAGTTG
>MINK01178149.1:0-10369 GCA_001735545.1 Phormia regina
ATCTCCTTTGGAAATCTTCGATATTTTGGAGCACCTCTTTGGTTCTCATCAATTCTATATTCACAAAAGCTCATTATCTCTTCACTAGTCTTAGCTCCGGATAATTTAGAGAATTAACCTGTCTTAGTACAAATGTTATGTAATTGTTTTGGTATCACTCCCGAACGTTCTTAAGTAGTAACATGATACCAAATTGTACCGAAAATATGTAAATCAATTGTGCTTTCTTATGAAAGGAAAACAATTTCTTTGCAAACATTCTTTGTTGAATTTTCGTCCTTAAACTTATGGTAACATATCCTCGAGCATTATTAATATATACATTTTGATCAGAAAGCTGCAAAAAGTTTTAAATTTCCATGTCCTATTCTTGGCTTCTAAAATTTTTTTGCAGCTTTCCAGTCTGGAAACAGTTTGACAGCAGACATTTAATTCTTTGTCCAATTATTTGTAGTTTCAATTTGGTATCAATATTAGGTCCGAAATACGTTTTGTGGTTCATTAGAAATATGATGTTAGTTAACTTTAAAATCTTCGTACACCTGAGACACTCTTAACATTTCATAATGTAGTGTGCAATATACTACCTTAATATTGTATAGTTAAATAAATAGTATGTAAGTATAAATACAATACAATCGTATATTAAAATATATTTATACGAATAAAGCTCAAGTCCAAATAACCTCCTGTTGTGTTTTTGGCTTTTGCTTAGATTAACATCATTTTCAACATGGGTTGTCATCGTCATCACCATTAGATTTTGTTCGTTTCCTTTATTTTTTTTGTAATTTTTTTTTTAATATTTTGTTTTTGTGTTTGTACCCTTTCTTTGAATGTATGTATGTATGTATGTGGGTATTGTGGGCATTTAGGATTTTTTGCCTTTTTGTTTGAAGTAAATATGTATGAGATAATAACATTGTGCATGTATGTGTAAATATATTGAAAGCCACTACATTTTATACTTGAAATTGTTTGTCTTATCTTGTTTTTGATATTTTTTTTTCTTTAAAATTTATAAAATAAATATAAAAGGAAAAACTTTATTTTGAAATTATCGCACTTCCGTTTTTTCTATTATCATGTTTTCCGTGTTTATAAATTTTACTTTTTTTTGTATTTTTTATTTTTTGCTTTGTTTAGTTTTCTTTCACCCTCAAAATCATTATGGAGTTTTGCGCGTTTATCTACCCAAAACAAAAATTGTCGATTTAAAAAAAATACAAAAATCATTTTTGTTAGTTCATGTTTGTATGTATTTTGTGTACGAGCATTAACAACAGGAAGATAATCCTGGAGATTACAAAGGACTGCTGCTTTTTATAGCTTGAATTAAATACTTTTATATTTTATACTGTTTTTCTTTTTCCTAAACGAAATTTACACAACTCTTTAAAATGTTTAGTTTAAATCCAAGTTCAAAGTTAATGGACTAAAATTATATTTTGCCAAAGGAAAGAGATGTGCATAAGGCTAAGGATGGGTGATAAATGAAGGGTTTAGTTTAAAGCTTGCAAACAGGGGAAGGTGGACCTTTTAACTTTAGATGATATAAATCAAAGGATTTTTACATAAATGTATGTATATGAATATGAAATCATTGACTTAAAATATTTTCTATTTAAAGGACTTAATTTGCTGCCTGTTTTTAAGTTAGTCATGGTTTATTATGTACTTACACACTAGAAAATTCTTAACTAAAGTTGTTATCATGTAAATTTCAAAAATACAAGATAATTTATTTCAAACTTAATATGACCCTTGGTTTTTTGTCCACTAATATTTAAAAACTTCCTTCCTTACAAAAACATTTAAATTAAATATGTAAGTAGTATGTATACTACAAGGATATTTTCTTATTCGTAAATACCACCACAAACAAATTTATATTGACAATAATAAAAACAATTTCAATTACCTGCTAAATTTTTACAATAAATTTGTCAAAAGTCAAAACATTACTGTCAAAACTTTTACATATTTCTTTGTTTTATTTTTTTCATCGCCCAACAGTTAAATTAAACGAAAAGTGAGCGTCCAAAAATAAAAGCTATAGACAAAGAATAATAATAAAAAATGTATACAAATAAGAATTTGAAACTGTCAAAAGTTTTTCATATTATGAGCCGACACTTTGCAGTAATGCTACACACGAGAACAAAAACAAAAAAAGCCTGATTCAAATATTTATGGCTGCCAAGTTTTGAAAGGCAAAAAAGCAAAAAATGAAAAAAGGACAACTAAATAATAGTAATTCTGCCAAGTAACGCGCATTATGGCATTAAAAAATATACACACATTCATACATATATACAACACAGTCATCCGCTTATAAATATTCCAAAATATATAAAACCATATAAACCACCAATAGTGAAACTTCAACACATTCACGCTTTATTCTTTATATTGTATGTATGAGTATATTTATTCCTCTTGTTGGTTCTTATTTTTTTTATGCAAATAGAATTGAACAATTTTTTACAAAATCATACTAAAATTACTATTTTGCATAAAAATGTCATAGTAAATGCCAAATAAAGTAAAAAGGAGCAGCAAATATTTTCTCCGAAAAAACCCCTTACTCCTCTGGTGTAAAAATATAACTCCAACAAAAATGAAAAGAAAACATAAAAAAAGAAGCCACAAGAGGCATTTATGTTGGTACTTACTTAACCAAACTTTTATGGTTGGTTGTATTAAAAAATATGACGCGTCAAATACGTTACAATTTTACATATTTACTAATATACATAAGTATGGTTGAGTGTATGATGTCCTAGACTTTAAATACACTCGCACCATCATTATGAAATGGCCAAAAATGAAAATCGCAAGTGGGAACTTAAAAAAAGTAAAGAAGTCAAAATTATGTACTTTATATATGACTTGGTAGAAACTTATTAAGACCCTACTGAAATTACTATATAAATATACCGAGATATAGAATTAAATATTTAATTATATATATAAATATTTTTCAACAAACACTTTAATTTAAAATTTTGTTTAATATTTTAATGAAACCATGAAAATAGAGAAGCTCTCTCTCTATCTCTCTCAAAATATATTGAAATCTTAAGTTTTCGTTCGGAGAAATAATCTGTTGGAATATGCACGTTTAGAAATATCATTTCTCAATATGGTTGCCCCAATAATATTATTTTTATCGCAAAAATATATTATTATTGCGAACATCGTTATTGTTGAATATATTTTATTTTTAAAATAATTTTGTTGTAGCAATTATATTTATATTTGGTTGTGCAAACAAGTTATTTTCAATACGTGAATTTATTATGTAAGGATTGACAATAAAATGATTGAATTGAAAATAAAGTGTTTTTTTTTGTATTGGCAACAATATACATAATTAGTACTTGACAATATATTTATCAGTTTAATGTGCGTTTTGCATAGAGTTAGTTATCTGACGGTACACAGTGGGGTCGAACGAAAAATTTTTTGTAATAAATCTATATCTCCTAAGCTACTGCTCGAATTAAATTGAAATGTATGAAAGAATTGTAGAGAAGGACCTAAACATTCAGAGAAATTATCTGCTAGTCACCTTGTGATAACACAAGATTAGCTATAGGGTGTCAAAATTGATTACCTTTATTTTCTAAACGTTTCTTAACTTCTACATATGAAGCCCGATTTTAAAGATTTTTATGTTTCTGTAAAGTGCTTGGCAAAATAATGAAAGAAATAAGCTCACTCATCTAAGTTATATTTTAAAAATATATTTATGATTGAATAATTAATTTTTNATTTTTTGTCTTGACNTTCGAAAATAATTCGCGNGATGNGTTAAAAATGTTTTAAAAATATTCTGCAATTTGTCATATATTCCANAATAATATACTNAAAGATTTTTTGGATTATCTCTATACTNCTAGATGNAANAANGTTTTTATTANNATTTANTCANANTATGNTACTACANCTAACCATAATATNAACTNCAGANAACCATAAAATCCAACATAATATGAGTNTACTCAATTATGNTTGCTATTCANCATANTNTGTTNTTTNTNTGTGTAAAATAAAATTCTTTATTTCTNNGGGCTTTATAGAAAGTTAAACAACTATACCGATTTTCTTGAAATTTTTACAGAATTTTTCTGTGATGATTTCAAGTAAATTAAACTAAATTAGTTTTCAATAGGAGGATGGGGAATGGTAGTCCCCATACAAAGTAAATATTATTAAATATTATCGCATTTCTGCAGAACAATTATAGATCAAATCCTGAGATTTTGTGAAAATAAGTTTATTATCAATCTAAATAATTGAGATGAAAAAGGGTTGGTTAGATTAAGTGGGAGTGATGGCCCCCATAAAAAGAAAATAATAATTAAAAGATAACTTAAATACTGTTAAAGTAAAATTTTGCGAGAATGAAATGGATAGTCCAGGGGAAATAATAACCCCTATACAATATTAAAAAAATAGTAAATATTATATATTTTAGAAATCATTACAGCAAACTTTTTAAAAGTTTGTTAAAATAACTTTCTCAAAATCCTCCATATGTTCAGAAGCGAATAGGATGGGAAGGACCTTGCGAAATGGTACCATCATAAAAACAAATATTCTTAGTGGTATATCTAAAGAACTATTATGGAGAGATCCCACAAATTTTATGGAATCTGTTTTTTATCACGTTATAAACAAAAAATGAAACAAAAATACCATGGGTAGGATAGGGAAGTGATAGCCCCCACAGGGAGAACTATGGGGACGGGGGAAAGATTATCCTTCCGTGAAAAAAAAAAACGAGAGAAAAAGGTATAGTCGGTCAAGACCTACACCATTGCCAATTGCCGCGAAGGAGCCAATTATGGACCTATACTTCTATTAAGTGTAAAGTTAAAAATACTAATACAGAATATTACGTCGATATTATGATTCACGTGTATTAATTCACTTTTAGGTGATTGACGAAATTTGGAGTTATATGGAAGCTTTGGTAAATCATGGACCGATCTTCATGAAATTTGCACACGGATTTATGCTTACATAAAAATTATTTGTTTTGAATTTCATTAAAAAATATTTTTAAGGTATTTGTGAGTATTAAAACTCTATTCCGAGAGGATATTTGTATGGGGGCTAAGTGAAATAATCGATCAAGACCAAAATCAACATGCTTTGTCCTTGTGTCAAAAAAATTTCATCAAAATTAACTTATAATTTACCCAGTTACTGTGATGTCATACATTTCTAGTAATGTGTAGGGCATTTAACGAAATATTTTTATTCGTAAACCAAAAAATTTAGGCTCTATGCCAGCAAAAAAAGAAAAATATTCATAAAGATTTTTCATATGTCTAGTACTACATGAACTTACACTCACACAAGCACATATATATGTATATAAACTCTAACAAAAATATACACCCAGACACTCACAGCAGGATGCATTATGTGTTAAGTAACGCAAAATGGCGTTGCAGTACCTTAACTGACATGCATGTACGAATATATGCAGACAACTTCCGCTTCCAGTTTTTACTGTCGCTCATTGCCTTTACATTTTATTAGAAAATTTTCTTTGGTAGACTTTCGCAGTTTTTATGAGGCGTTAACTTAACCATATTTACGATTATGGGTTTTGAAACCATAAAAACTAAGTGGACCGTTAAAATGGATTATATTTCATTAAGGATAAGAAATTTTAATGGTATGCATGCGAACTGCAAAAAAAAAAAAAAGGAATTAGTTAAAACTAGTATGGGGTAACAAATTGCAAATTTTGTGAAGAATATGCACTTGAAATATTTAAAATTATTAAATGAAATTATTTTAAATATTTTATGTAGGTAAATGTATTTTTACAAAACAAATTACTTAAACATTTCAAATAATATATAGGAGTCGATATAGACTTTAACTGAAAAAAAATGGATTTTTATTAAATTCAAAATGGTCGGTTCAGTCAAAATAATCAACCAAAACTCATACTCATAATGCTCATAATTATGATTCCCAATTCTCCTGAACGGTTATAATATCGCTGTTCTGTTGGAATTAATAACAAGTAACTTTTTAAAAAATATGGTTACTAATTTCTTATACCATAATTAGACACCAGCAGGATTTAACACGTTTTTTCTGTGCAACTACACACTTCATTAGCATTCGTGGTGTCTTATCCATTTGGGTTTCGTTCAAACCTAAACAACTACATATAACAAATTTTACTACAATGTGAATTGATGCAGCGAAAGGTGTATTTGTCACCATTATTTACGCGTTATGAACGATAACAGTTTTAGTGAAATTTAATCTAAATAAATACTTTTCTAATTAGATAAAAAACTCTTTTACCATAATTTTTCCAATAATAATCCTTTCTTTTTATAAATTATATTTAATATATCTTTCTAATTTAAGAAAAAAAAATGCAAAATCTTAATCATGACCGCAAATTACTTCCACTCTTTCCACTTGAAACATTTTTTGTTTATTAGATGAAAAGTTCAAACAAAAAATAAAATTTTAGAAAATATGAGTATAATTTTAGAATTTTTTGCGCACTGTTGCACTTTAAGAAAGAAATATTAAAATTTATGAAAACAGGAGATTCGTTTTCACAGGCTTTAAAGGCCAAGTTAACTTTCACCCTTGTTGTTATTTTATGTCTGTTGTTATGTAATCTTTTTAAATACTGTAAAAAAATCTACAACAACAAAAAGGCTAAAAATTTTACAACAACATAACAAACCCCTTTTGTTGTTTTTTTTTGCGCTTTTTTCGCCTCAGTTGACAGCATTGACAATGTGACAAAACCTTTTAAGCAACTTTGTTGTTATGTTAAAGTTTTGCTTTGTTTTTCAATTTTTTTTCTAGATTTCTTTTTCTACGACCACTAACCACCGGCATCATTTCTTTACTGTTTCTGATTATTGTTGTTGTTGCTTTTTTATCCTAACAAACGTCTTCCTTATTTGCTTGTTTAAGAGTCCTTCCTTATCCTTTATTTTTTTTATATTTTTCCTACTTCCTATTCATCCATTTAACTATTATTTTTATAAAATAAAACAGAAATGATTGATGATTATTTTTGGTACTTTTTAAATTGTTTGCAAAAAGCAAAAGAAAACAAAATCATTCATGAAGATTACAAGTCCATTAGTGAGTTCAAATAGTAAATAGTTGGAGTGGGGTAAGTGCAGAAAGGGTCTATATTGAATTGATTAAATTATCCGCTAAAATATTAATGACTACTTTTTTGATAATATCGAATATAAATTAGCAATACATATATATATGAACACAAATATCTTTCAAGCTATATGATATACTTTTTTTAATGTAGTTATTTCATTACAAAATATTAATATATTTAATTGTAAAAATATATTTAGGGAAATCACAATTTCGTTAAAATAAACGAAAGCAAATAAAAGTTAAATTAAATTGTACTTAATTTAATAATTGTATCTGAATGCACATAATTCATGTTATGAAGTTTTAAGGGGAAGTTAAAGGGGTCAATCTTTTTAAAATTATTTTACTCTAGACCAGTGCTGTCAATATATCGTTAGCACAAAAAAGATAAATTTAACTCATTGCATTTTTCGAATTCTTTTTGTCAATTTTTAATTTATTTTTTTTTATAATTTTTTCATCCAGCTTTAGGATTTCGACCAATCTAATAAATATAACTAATACAAGAGATTTACAAAAACGATCTATATATAAAATTTGTTTTAAATCATATTATAAATACATTTTTTGGGGGAAAAAATTACCCGATATCACAAACTTTGAAGGGCTACCCATTATTAACTCAAGACTCCTCTAATCTGAACATGCGAAATTTTATCTCTAATGGTTTGGTGCCTTCAACAACCAGAAAATTGCAACTAATGGCAGAACTGATATTCTTTACTGGAATTTAATACTCTAAAGATCATTATCAGTATCTAATGAAGCCAAGTAAGTATTTAGGAATTATTTTAGATAGTAGGCAGAATTGTAATTTGAATACTACCAACAAAACCAAGAAGGCGGCCAATGCTCTCTACTGATGCAAAAAAGCGATAGTACGAAACTGGGGACTGGCTATGCAACTGTGTAATTCGACCCATCCTGTTTTACGAAGCAACTGTTTGGTTGCCAGCTCTGGAGAAAAGCAATCAGCAAACAAAGTTTGAACGTCAAATGAGAATGATGTCAATCATGACAATAGGTGCACTCACATTTACCCCATTTAAAGCACTGTTGACTTTATTGAATTGGCTACCACCAGATATTGGATTGCAAAAAGATTGCAGTGAAAACAGAAATAACACTTTGTGCAACTGGAGCATGAGAGTATCTAGGATATGGCCATGCAAATATTCTTGGAGATATATGCCGGAAATATAAGATTGATTATTCAATATCAACAACGTTGTTCGATAATGGTTTCTTGGCGCACATCCCATATAGAATATTCTTTGATAACGTTCTGAATACTACAGGGTATGAGATTTTAATTTTCACAGATGGTTTCAAATCAGAGGATAGGGCCGGTATTGGCATTTTCTCTTACCAGCTAGACGTTAAACTGTCTTACACACTACCTAGCTAATGTAGCGTCATTCAGGATGAGATTTTGGCCATCAAAATAGCCATGAAATGGATTCAGCCAAGTAAATCGGTCAATGAAATTCGTATTTTTATGGATAATAAAGCATTAGGCTCCCTGTCTGGTGTGTAAACCACATCGAAGATTGTCCGTGAATGCGGGTTATCTCTTGAGGAGATCTCGAGTCATGCAAAGGTTAGCCATGAAATGGATTCAGCCAAGTAAATCGATCAATGAAATTCGTATTTTTATTGATAACAAAGCATTAGGCTCCCTGTCTGGTGTGTAAACCACATCGAAGATTGTCCGTGAATGCGGGTTATCTCTTAAGGAGATCTCGAGTCATGCAAAGGTTACCTTCGTGTGGGTTCCGGGATATAGGGACATTTATGGTAACTGCGTGNNATCAGAGGATAGGGCCGGTATTGGCATTTTCTCTTACCAGCTAGACGTTAAACTGTCTTTCACACTACCTAGCTAATGTAGCGTCATTCAGGCTGAGATTTTGAAAAGAAATTCGTATTTTTACTGATAACAAAGCATTAGGCTCCCTGTCTGGTGTGTGAACCACATCGAAGATTGTTCGTGAATGCGGGTTATCTCTTGAGGAGATCTCGAGTCATGCAAAGGTTACCTTCGTGTGGGTTCCGGGATATAGGGACATTTATGGTAACTGCGTGGCTGATTCATTGGCACGTGCATGAGCCTGACAGTACCTACATGGTCACATAGATGATATTGAAATCTATCAAGAAGTCATCTAAGAAACCTTATCGGCGTTCTTACAGGTCACTAGCCCAAAAGGTTAGAATCGATTACTCTGACTACTGTAGAAGCTTTAATGACGAAGAGGAAGAAGAAACTTCTCGTTTTGGAATCACTGTGTAATTGAATGAATGTCATATTTTAAAATAAATCAATAAGGTCCGTCACGATAGGCTGGTTATCAAGTTATGTGGTTATATCAAAAACAGAAAAATTCATTATAAACAATAACCAATTTTGCCCAACTCATACCCTTGTTAATAGATTATGTAATTACGTGTTTATGTGTAATGTTAGAAAATAATAAAAATAATAGAAAGTAAATTACTTTGTTGTTTTTAATATTACTTTATAATCACATAACCCAGCCTATTGTGAACAACCTTAATTTTTTCTTATCTTCTTGCAAACCACCCACTGGTAAGGTGGGTCAAAACCTACCATATGATGCCCTACAATACACACAATAGTCAGAGCTACGGAGGGTCACACTTATAAAAGGGGCTCCTTATCGATGCCCAGGTAGTCATCGTCTTCTGCCCAGGTCTCAACATTATCTTCAAAATTGGGACCTGCACAAGGTTTACATGGACATCCAGCCAGACGGATGGACGGACATCTTTAGATCGATTTGAAAAGTTGCTTAGTACATTTTAATGTGGGTGTTGGATAATATCATTACATTTGCTTATTATCCCAACCACCTATGGTGGTGTAGAGTATAAAAACTTCACAGAGATGCATCTTATCTTTGGTCAAATGTAACCGCCAAAAAAATTTAGCGATTGTAAATCCTTTAATTGAAAAATATTTTAATGGAATTCGATTTGAAACAATCGGCCCATATTTCGATGCATATTTTACTGTAGTTCCCATATATGGCCCTCTTTGAAGACTTATCCAAATGTGCTTAATTCATATATAAATTTACTATCAATGTAATATTTTATTTTATTTTACACCGAATATAAATATCGGTCCACAATTGTAGTCCCAATATGCGAAAAAAGTTCT
>MINK01178152.1:0-12788 GCA_001735545.1 Phormia regina
TCCATTAACTGCTAGTCGATTATCCCATTAATTTTGGTCGATTCAAAAAATTAAAAACTAATTTCGAATAACGAAAAAACCAAATAACCGAAATCTTTTTTTTTTTTTTGTGTTAATTTTTTTTTATTTATTTTAAATTCAAATTAATGTCAACAGCATTCCAAAAATGTTTTTTATATTCCAGCAAAAATAAATAAAAGACATTTTTAGAGGATTAATTTTTTATTGCTTACAAAGTATTATCATACACTTAATATCTTGTGCTTAAGAAGTCCGTCTCTGCACTACTTCTGGATCCCAAGTTTAGGTTTTTGCTTACTTCTGGATATTATATTTTTTTCCCTTGGATCCTGCAAGGATCATAAAACCATGAACATGACAATATATTTATATCAAGAAATGATTCTCACAAATAGGAAATAAGATGTGTTGTATTAAAAAGACTGACTTATTAAAGTTGTATTTGAAGAACATTTTATAATATTAGGTCGATAGTTCAATTTGCCCAAACAAATGATAGAATTATTAAGATAAACCCTATATTATTTATATTTATTTTCTAAATAACTATTTCAAAACGATGAAAGTTAAGGATATATAAGTTGAAATAAAATATTTAAGACGGAACATACAAGAAAATGTATGCAATTGCTTTGAGCTACCACCAAATTTGTTTTAATCTGTGTATCTGTCTTGCTATTAATTGCAAGATTTTTAAAGTTAACGAACGCGATTTAGCAACTTTCACTAAGAAGTTTTTTATAATTACCACAAAATATGAAAATATCAGTGTGAGACCGAGAATTTAAAATCCTTTATTTTTCTCCATTATATTAGTAGACCACCTTAATATACATAAGTATATATTAGTATTTTTATATGTACTTAGGGTTATTTATTATATAATGAGACATATATATGTATGTATTGAATAGAGTTTCCACAAATTAATTTTTCCGATTCTGATGTAGGTAGACCACACAAAGGATTTCATATCTTCTACTCATCAATACAACTTATACCATTGCTCCTGTTTAATTATATACATATGTATATGTATATGTTCCATATGTATATATAAGTATATATTATTTTACATCTGAATATATAAAAGTGATTTAATATTTCATTAAATAAACATATGTACATTAGAGTGTCCCGAGAATAGCGTTTTTCGAGATTTCGATGTAAGAACACCTCTCAAACGATGCGTAAAAATTATCTGAATATGGTAAAAATATTAAAAAAAATTAATATTGGTCTTCAGTTCCCTACCAGCGATTTTAAAATCATGGGTCCCATACATTTTGGTAAAAAAAGTTTCGATTTTTTAATCAAAAAAATCGCTAGTTATCGAAAAATAAAATAAAAATAATTTCCAATGCTAGAAGACTTCTTAGGGTATTTTGATGAACAAATTTTGTTAATCTTGAAAATTACATATTATCGACACTTCTTACTACAATCTAATTTTTAAAAATTTTAGCCTAAAAGGAGCAAAATTATTAAATTCTTAACTATTTTTTTTAAGAAAAATATCGAACATTTTTTTGCATGATGCACCAAAATGACGGTTAATGGACCAAAAATTTTGTGAAAATTTTTTAAAATATTTTTTCTATAATTGGCCTAAAATGACGAATTTTTTTATACCCATTTCAAGACTAAACTCAATACTGTCTTTTGGACGAAATGTTCTAGACCCATGACACTTAATAGATGGTAGGGAACTGAAGACCAATTTTAATTTTTTTTTTTGATATTTTTTTCATCTTATTTTTACACATCGTTTGAAGGGTGTTCCTACAAAAGGTTTGTCTACGGGACACTCTAATGTGCTTAAAAAGCTCCAATACATATATAAACAAGACATATGATACCCTACACAATTGTATATGTATGGAATTTTATTAGATCTTTGGTCAATTGTACTAATTGAAAAATAAACTATACGAGTACAGAATAATTCATTGGTTTTATGAACTTTAGGGCGGTTCCCGAAAGTAGGTTTATATAGTAGCTTATATAATACTTATTTTGTATTGATCCTAATATGAATGAGTTTATGTATGTTAAAGTGATATTTATATGGGAACTATGGTAAATTATGGAACAATCATTACGAAATTTGGTACACAGATTTATAATATTATAGACGTAAAGCCCTATTCCGGCAGAACATTCTTATGGGAGCTATGTGAAATAGTAGAATGATCTTAATCAATTTCAATAGACTTCGTCCTAATGCTAAAATACCACTTAAGGTAGTGTAGGGTGTAACAAAAATACCAATATACAGGTATATTTATTTACCTCTTACTTTTGTTCTTAAAACATAAAAAAACATACATACATACAATACGATTATGTATGTAAATAAAGATTTATGAATCTAATGTACATAAGTAAATAAATAAATATAAAAGTTTCACAAGAAATTTTCTAAGTTAAAAAAATATATAAATAAACAAAAGTAGAAAAAAAAACACACACATAGCCACAAACATCATATGTCAAGAACAGTGAGACCATTTTATTCGAATTTTTGCAGCTCAATTTAGTATTTTTTAACTCCGATTAAGTTGCAAAGTGTTTATTTAATATTTGACATTTTTCATCATTTTTCCATAATAAAAATATTCAAAAGTATTTCTCATAATAAATACAAAATTAGAATATAAAAATTTATCAACATAACCTCCAAATACATAAAAATTTATTTTTTTTTTTAATCAACATTATTATACCTATGGTAAGTATTATTATTCCTTTATGAATCTAATGTACAAAGACTTTTAGTTGTAAACAAACATTGCTCAGTGGGGTAATGTTTGGATTTTTTAAACCTCTTAACCGATTTTAATGGAACTTTAAACATCGATAAAAATTGAGTTATAATTTCAGAACATTGTTGACCAAATTGTTTACTAGGAGCACGAGTCAAAGTTGATCACTCCAAAGATGAAAAACTTATTACGCTATACAAATTTAAAAAAGCAATTTAAAAAAGCAAACAAAATCTGCTTATTATTCTTGACCATCAGGTCAAGTTGATCAAGCATAATAAGGTCTCTAATATTTCGCCCTAAATAAATGCGAATAAGTGTCCTGGACATGATAATGTTTAATTCACCACAATTTGTCAAGGAATGTGAGTCCGAAATAGACCCAATTTTAACTAAAATTTAAAACATAATAATAGAGACATTAATATATACCGACATTTTAAAGATTCATAAAATAGTTCCAATAGCAATCGAATCGAGTGCTTTTAGTGTTGACAAATATTGTCCAATTGCTTTCGAGATAAAAAACAAATTGGTTTCAGAAAAGGAAGTAGAGTAAACGATGCAGTTATAAATGTAATTCGATATAACTGAAATGGTTTGTATGAAGGATTTAGTCCAGTTTCAGGTATATTTTTTGATTTTTCGAAAGCTTTTAATCTAAAACTTTTGATATGCCCTTAGAGATAAGAAACTATTATTGTTTAAAAGTAATTTTTTCGGAAAGAAAACAGTAATGTTATGCCTTTTTAAACAAAATATTGCCCTAGAAACTTTTGCTAATAGAGACTCTGCTCTAATATTTAAATTTGCGCGTTTAAATGACTTGGTCATCAATCCCAGCAAAACAAAACAAATTCGTTTTCGTCCAAATCCTTCAAGTTTTAACAATTTCATTAAAATTTAACATTAAAAGAAATCAACTCTGTAAAATACCTAGGAATTACATTACAAAATAACTAGTTATGGAATTTGCATATCAGTGAACTTAAAAGAAAAGTTTCTCATGGTATTGGAATATTTTATAAACTGAAAAATATATTAGATACGAAAACTAAATTAATGATATATCGTGCTTTTATACAGTCGCATTAGAATGGTATACGATTGCAATAAACATAATTTAAATCTTTACATTGTATGCAAAATAGGGCATTGAAAATAATATATAATTTACCAAGACTTTATCCAACAATTTCACTATATAAAAATATTAATAAATGAATTTTCCCAATATATTGCTTATATGAGTACCGTGTATTATATGTGTATAAATCTATTTTATATAATAAAGAATATAAATATAATAAAAAAATAAACCCCTTGCTGGAGTATATTTCACTATAAATCGAGAACGGAATGTAAGATTATTATAAGTGATACATCAAAAAATGTTTTAAGTTTCGAAGTTGTTTCGAAATTTGTGTCCGAAACAATTTTTCGTGCTACATAGTAAATTTAAATTCATTGCAGTTCATATGAAAAATTATAAAGAATTAATTCCTTAAATTCATTGATCATTACAATTTCTGTTAGTTCCGATTAGTTTTCTTTAATCACTTATGACATTTAGTGAGTGCTCCAATGATATACATATAAGTTAATGTTAATGTTTATTTAATTTGGAAACGACAAGTTTTCCAATAAGTAATATCCCAGTGTGTCACTTAATTTTATATAATTTTATTATGTGCGAATGTTAACGCATACTTTATTTAATTACGTGCATATTTGAATATCAATTTGCACGCAAAACATTTTCTAGTGATAATATAGTTAGATAGAACTTGCAACTGGACGTAAAATTAGTTCGTTTATTATATTTATATCAGTAGTGGTTGATTGGAAAAACTAAATAAATATTTTTTATTTCGAAGTATACAGTAGTTGACAATACAATGGAAACTTTTTCGAAATATTAAACAAATATGGCAAAATCCTCAAGCATTTAAAAAAACATTTTTTTTTATATTTACATAAACTAGCAATAAATTAAGAACGTATTTAATTAAAATCTAATAATAAAAATCAAAATGGAAAGTGTTCAGTATTGCGGTGTTGGCAAAACAATTGAAACTTTTAAACTTCTGTAATAAAGAAGACTAAATCAAAAAGACTATTAAGAAAATTGATGTAAAAGGCATCATGTTTTACGTTATTTCAATATTTGTTTTATTCTGATAATTATTCTTAACTTCTTTTATGTAATCTTTACGTATAATAATAATTAATTATAATTCACGCAAATAGTTAACGAAAATGGCTAAAGTCAAAATTACTGAAGATTTCAAAATTAAAAAAATATAAATAATTTAGTGTTGGTTTAAAACAAAAAAACTATCTGTAATAAATATTCAATTAGTAAGTCAACAGTTTCGAAAATTATAAAAAAATTTCGTTAGGCAGGTATGTGCTGTGAAAACTCAACATCTTGGAGGAAGACCTCGTAAAACTACACAAAGACAGAATAATCTGATAGCAAGAAGTTTAAAAATGCAACAAAAATATTCTGGGGGTAAGTCAATAATATAAATTGCAATTAAGTATGAACAGTTAGCCGCAGGGCAATGGAACTGGTCTCGGATGTTATCGTCCTGTGAAAAACCCTTTTTATTTCTAAAAAGAATGCGCAAAATAATTTCGAAAGAGAAGCTATTGACTCTTTAATTGGTTCATGGCTCGTTCGTTGGTGAAGCAGTACTTAAAACAAAGGTACCAATAAAAGTACTGACTTATTCAAAAACTTCAGAACCAAATTGTTAAAATAATTAATAAGTTTCCATTGTTTTGTCAGTACTATAATTTATGAATAATTTTAATTTTGTTTTGCATTATTAGAATTAAATATTTATGAGTTCTTAATTTATTGTTTTTTAGGTAAATATAAAGTACCTACCAGCAAAAAACTTGTAATGGCAATGTAGTTACGGAATGGCAGTTACTTTTCAATGATACAATATACTTTCTGCACTACATGAAGTAGATTAGTAAGGCACTTACTTATACATGATATGTAACCATTAATAGAGATAGATTTTTAGAAATAAGTACTTTTTTTAATCATCTTTTTATTTACATTATAATTGAGTGTTACTTTTAAAGGCGGTAAAACATAAAAATTACATTATTTCCTTGCTTTTTAATGTCGAGAAAATTTGAATTTCGCACTTGAGTTTTACATTATAGTCTTTAATTTGTAATATATGTTTTTCAATAAATAATTTAAAAAATATATCATGTACATTATTTATAAACCAGATTAATGTAACTAGTTACTATTACTTGGATAATAATGACTTCTGCATTTCTTTGAAATAATAGTTATATCAATCTTTCAAACAGTAATTTAGTTTTATAAAGAAATCTAAGTAATGCTTTCTGCATGCTTACCATTATAATATAATTAAGTAGTTTGCTCTAATGAATCACCGGGTAGTTAAATAATGAGTTTTCATCTAATGTGTATGTAGGAAGAGGCATTATATTAGCTCTCTACTATTACATGCAGCAAAGTTTGCTGGGTATTACGGAATTATGGTATTTTGCCAAAAATTAAAATTTTTTTTAAATGTATTTTAAATTTTGTTCGCTTAGTAAAAATTTAGGAAAGGTTTCCATTTGTATTGGGTCAAACACTGTATATAGATAAATAGAGGATATGAAAGCATGGTTCTATCAAGGTTTAAGGTGATGAAAATTCATTGGAAATGGATATAACAAAAATTCACCAGTGGTTAAATATTTTTCTATGACATTTGTACTTATTTTCAAATCCATAGCTCTGATCCTGGATGTGTATATTTGATGGCTATTTATAAATATTAAAAATGGCTGTCCCTGCCACGCCTATGTAAAATTTATGTTAATTTCAACCAATCGACTGAAGTTGTCAAATTTAAATTCGGATTTTGTTCAACTGTTTATGTTTGTATGAAGAAATGAAAAATGTCTACCTACATTTAAAGCTGTTTTTTATTGACTGTCACTTTAGTTAAAAAAAAAAATCTCAAATCGGGTTTATATATGTGCCTGTTTTTTAAAATAATATTTAAATGGATAATATCCTGTAACATGATAAATCTTGCAAATCCTGTAAATTATAAGTTGATTCTAATCTTAAAAATAAATAAAAATTAACAAAATATTAAGACAAATTAATTTATACATATTGAAGAATAATATTTTATTTAAATAATACCTGAAAGCTGGTTGAAAATTAATTTTTTTACTATTTTAAAATATAAAAACTTATGACCGTCCTTATAGAAAAAGCTAGCGTAAGATTGAATTGGATATTAATTAGGTATTTTTTTATTGGTACCTATCAACTTGTATTACAAAAATTTTAATTTTAAAAATTCAGCTAACCACATTTTACCGGCAGCAAAGACGTTAGGAACTTGTAATCCCATCCTAGAATTGTTCAAAGAGTGAAAATTATTTGTTTATTTATATATTGTTACACAGCAAAAAAACCGTTAATTTCTTAAAAAGAGAACATTTTACAACAACAAGGTCATAATTTAAACGTTTTCGGAAAGTTCTTAATAATTATTCCAAAAAAAGGGGTGGAAAAATAAGATGAATTATTTTAGCTGAAAAAATTTGTAATAATTTTAACGAAAATTAATTTTATAAATTTTACAGCATTTTTATATTATATATATAGAGAGGGCAAAAGTAGAGTTTTTTATTAAAAATTTTAAAACTTTTTTAAGAAAGTACTTCAATTGAATGAAAGATTAGAATACATCATATACAATGACAAAACCATGTGATTAAAAAAAACTCTGCGCTACCTTTTTCACCACTATACTTCTTCCAATGAAAACAATGTTAATCATAGCTTTTTAGTTCTTTTTTTTGCTGAAGGAGTAGTTAATAATTATATAATAATAAAATTACGCGTCCAAATATATGGGCACATATATTTAAATAGATAACCTGACTAGAAATGATTTAAAATATTTAATAAGTTTTGTGGTAATGATATTTTAGATATAAAGATATAGATGACTCACGAAGACTTCAAATAAATATAGTTTAACATTTTTAAACACAATGGTATCTTTTTTAATAACCCATTGATTGCTGTTTAAAGTTCAGGAAAATATATATATGAGAATTGATAAGACTACTTAAATCTTTTTACCATTATTCTAACAATTTAAATTATTTTTCTAATTATCCATCAATAAGTACAAATTGGACTTTGTTCTACGGACCGACGGACATCGTTAAATCGACTCAAAAAGTGATTCTGAGTCGAACGGTATACTTTAAGGTGGGTGTAGGAAAATTTTTTCTCTGCGTTACAATATTTGCACAAACACATAATACCCCAACCACCTTTGGTGGTGTAGGGTATAAATATATGTACAAATTTCATCAAATTATCTTAAAAATTGCGACCTGTACTTTGTGCACAAGAAAGTGATTCTGAGTCGAAGAGTGTAGGAAGATTTTTTTCTCTGCGTTACAATATTTGCACAAACACATAACAACTCAACCACCTATGGTGGTATAGGGTATAAAAATATATATTCAATTATTCAATGTATCACTTATTTTTAATTATATTTGATTAAATATAATTAGAAAAATCACTGAGATCCGATAAAATGATTTATTTTTAGAAATTTATATTACAAAATTTAAGTTTTGATAAATTTAATAATTCATACAATTAAAGAAGTAATTGAAATTAGTTTTACCTTTGATGATTGATTAACAGACCAGTTTTTCTGCGATAGAATACATTGATTTTAAAACTTTTTTTTAATTATAAAAATTTTAAATCACTTCAAAAACCTAATTAATAATTAAATTGATTTTTTTTCAAAAATATTTTTTTCTGTGAAAACTCTCTGTAGCAAATTGTTTTTGAAAAATCATAAGTGCATACGATTTATATTAAATTTTGATATAAATTATATTAGCTCTAATGAGATTTGATCATAATGCACATAGATTCACATGTTTATACGTAAAGTATCTGAAATGCCAAACAGGCAAAAACTTGTTTAAACAATATACTTTCTTCATTAAAATGATCAACTCGCCGCTTAAAAGGCGTGGCTTGTTAAATATATTTGGAGTATTGAACCATGGCAATATAATATCAATATATTTTTTTGTTAATTTTGGCTATGGCATTTATGAATTTAAGAAAAGAAATTAAAAATGTTTGGATTTTGTTTTACATGCATTGACGTTAAGGTTTGTTTGAAACTTACATGAGTTATGTAGTCCGAAATAGAAAAACATTTTAGAAGTGAAATAATGAAAATGATTTTTTTTTTTAAGTTTCTACCATAGATTTAGTTATGTAGTTATGTCGGTTTGCCAAATAACACCGGTCAATATCTTTTTTCAATTTTAGATTAATAAAGACATATTTTTATGATTTTTGAAGTAATATTTTTTATTAAGAAATTCAATGATTATTTTCAAAAATTTCAGTCTCTCAAGTTTTGAAAACTAAAAAACGAGGCCCACAATAAGGGTAATATTTGCTTCGAGCCTAATATTTCTTAAACTAATCTACTCATGTACACTGAATCAAAAAGGTACAAAAATACAATGAAAAAATTAGTTGTTTCAACGAATTTTTGCACTAATTTTGACCCTATGAACAGTTCATTAATTTCAATGAACTCTTTTTCTTCCTAATGAAACCGTACATTTAAAATAATTGTTCTGTATTTTTGATATTTATTTTATTTTTAATTAAATGATTTAAAAAATAAATCAACGAATTCAATGTACTAATACATTAAATCAATTAACTAATTAACTAAACTTATTAAAAAATTAATCCAAGTACTGGTTTCAATGAAATGTTAATAATAGCGTAAATTTTTTCATTGAATTTTAATGAATCTTTTCATTGGAACTATGAATTAGTATATTAATTTAATAAATTATTGGTAAAATTAATGAATTTCGTTTAGTGTACCGCATTCATTAAAAAACTTTTTTCAGTGTAAGCATGTTAAATTTAGAGATTTACAAGGACTACATACATGCCTTTTTTAAGCCATAAATGATTTTTTTTTTTAATTATATACCCGAGTCGAACAACAATTTTTTATTTTGATATCTGCAACGTTTCACAATTTATAGAATTATTTCCCAACAAGATCGCTTTGTGAACACTGTGCCTTACTAATTCAAACGTAAATGTATTTGTGTCGATTTTATTTTATGTTTGAAAACTGTTGGCATTACAATGACAACTGAAGTGTTGACTTCAGTTTTGTTGTTGTTAATTTTCCTTTTAATAGGCAACATCATGGGAAGGATATAAGTAGATTTACAAAACACATACATTTGAACATACCTATGTATTTGTATGTTGATGTTATGTAGTATTTGTAAATCACTGAGCATATACGTGTGGGAGTATGTACATTTAACAAAATATTATTGTTGCAACCATGAATTTCCTTTCATAATTGCATTGAATGCTATAACGGAAAATTGTTACACATGTTAAATAAACATTTTCGTTATTGTTGTTTTTGTTGCTGTCATTTTACGTATAATCATAAACAATACATTAGGAAAATGAATTGTCTATCATCTGCAACACACAATTAAGAATACAAGAGAAATAACAACAGAATTTAAAAAATTTATATTTCACAAAACCTACTAGATACTTCCTGGTTATTTTGAAAATTATTTAAAAGTGTTTTAGACTTTTATTGTTTTATTGTGGTCGTACACTTTTTACATTTACTACATATTGGGGCAGGGGTTCTTACAAGATCTTGCTTCGCGACCCCTTTTCCACATTAGGATGGAGTAGCGAACCACTACAACTTTAAAAATCAGATAAATGTAATAATAATTAAAACATAATATTCTTTAATTTAATAGCGTTTTTCGGATGGAGCGTATCCAATATTATTATTTGCGTCCACAAATTCCACCTAAAGATGTATGTTGATAAATTTCGCTATATTTTAAGTGAAATATTTTTAAATCTGATTACATGGGATATTAAGTTCTTGGCGACATTGCACAGTGGGGGAGAATCGAAAATTTTACAAATATATGAAACTTTCAATCGGCTTTTCCGATTTACGTGAAATGCGTAGCAGATTTTATTAGTTCTTTCTTTACATAAGTAAGGAACAAAATTATCTATTGAATAAAGAATATTTGAAATAGATATCTTCACCGAGTTAAAAATAAATGATTTTAAATGTAAAAGATTTTTTGGCCGAAAAAATGTCTAAACTCTTTTTTATTTATTTTTTTAACACAGAGACGACTTTAAAATAGAAAATAATCCCAAAAACCCAAGCGGTGGAGGACACATTTTCAGTCTATATTTTCTAAAATCCCCTTTTTCTCTGTTATAAATTTGTGTTTCCATTTTTAAATAGGTTTCTACATATTATTTTTATTAAAGCAAATTGAGTTTTTAAAAATTTCTTAAATATATCTTCGCAATCCCAGGAATGCACTTACGGACCCCTTGTGGGTCGCGGACCCTATTTGGGAACCGTTGTATTAGAGTGTGCAGGAAAACTATATAATGCAAATTGTTATGTTTGCTATATATTCGGCTTTATTTTTTTAAAACAATTGATTCAAAATTTAATAACTTTATTGATTATTTATATGCCATTTTGATATCCTATTTAAACTTATAATTGGAAATAAAAATAATTTGAGAACCATTTGCGGGTTCTCAGCCTCTCCATGCTTCACGGATCCTTGATAAAATATAACAATTTGGCAGCTCTTGCTATGATGTATACATTTCTTTATTTACCTACATACCACAGTGGGACAGAATTTTTGGAAACAAATTTTTTATAGGTGTAGCAGAAGTTTGGAAGGGAGATCCAACCGACTCATCACGCGTGCAGCTAAGGGTGCACAAAGTAGGGTACTTCTGACATTATTATTATTATTATTTTTTTTTTTGAAAACAAACGAAATAAAATCGAAACATGAAATCTAAATTTTAAAATTGAAAAGTAAATACATTTTTTTTTCATTTTCTTTATCTTACTAAGAGCATTACATAAACATAACAATATTTGAAATCGGATTTGATTTTTAGATGTTACGAGTTTTTTAAATGTTTATATACACCAGGGTAATAAACTTTGAGACCCTGTAGATTATTACAAGGTTACTATTTGATAAGTTTTCTAAAAGATTGGGTCTTTTATACATTTTAATTCGATCCGACCTGTAATTTAGTATTTTTTACTAAAAATTTTGCATTTGGTTCCACTGTGTACCATTATGATGAAAAATTAAAGTATATGTTGTGATATGATATCTAATTTTGAATATTTTATACTTAATATTGTACATAAACAATTTTAAAAATATTCGATTTTTATTGGGTGCTGTCTGATACCTCCTCCTATAGATGTATACTTGATGATTTCTGAAAACATTTAATTTAAATATTTACTTATTTATACTCTTACTTTCCATTTTATATTATGTTATTGAATTCGCAAATAAAAAATAAAACTAAAAGTAAGAAAGTTTCATAAGAACTTTGTCATTCATTACGTATTGTGGTAGCTCAACTATCAACACAATAAGGAATGCGTATGATGGAAAGAGTAAAGGAGTCGAAAGAAAAGAGATCTTTTTATTGATTTTATTTATATACTGCTTACATTTTCAATCTTTGTATCTAACAGAGTGTATATAGTATATTTTTATAAATGTATGTGTTTGTGTAATTTAGTTATAAGTTGTCTTTTAATTTTTTTTTTTACTTTCGAACCCTACCTTTCTGTCATTTATTCATCCTGTAATAAGAATTTTTCTATGTTTTGTTCAGTTTTCCCTTGTTGTTATTTCTTGTTGTTTAGTATACGTTTACTTTCTTTCTTACCAATTTTTCGAACAATGTTTTCAAATGTATTTATGCATAAATACATATACATATAGTATGTGAATAGATGTGCATTAGGGTACTAACTTTGCAAATATTAACAATTGTGATATTCTATACTT
>MINK01178154.1:0-35587 GCA_001735545.1 Phormia regina
AGTTTAATTTCAATGAGTGGTGCTGTTTAAAGAACTAAGTAGAATAAATAAAAAAAGAAGAATCTCGAGTATGAAAGGCACAATTATATATAAAGCTATTGTGGATTTCATATCTCTCCTCATGGATATTTAATGATTGCTTTATTTTTGCTATAGCTTAAAATCCTATAAAAAAAAACGACAAAATTAAAAAATTAAAGTTTTATGTAATAAAAAAATAAAATAAAGTTTATGCCCTCTCTTAACAAAAAAATTTCATTATCTAAATGGCACATATTATCAAATCAAAATCATTTGTTAACCTCATTTCATTTGAGTGTGTCCATAAATTTTAATCATTTCTTAATTAACCCAATGATCTGCAAATCTTAATATTAACAAAATCAGCCGGATTTCTGACATTAAGGAAAATAAGCTGATTATACAGAAATTCTTAGAAATCTAATTAAATGGAAGGTTTTGCTCACTTTCCTCACTAACACAAAATTAAATTTATTTATTAAAATATGCATTGGTTTATAAACACACACATCCAGGCATTACTCACCCACATTTATAGCTTGAAAAGTTCTTAAGTTTATAGAATTTATAATGGCCAAGATAATTTTAACCTCAAACATAGGGAGAAATGTTGAAAACAAAAGCAGGTATTTGTAAAAGTAAAGTGAATAATGGGTAACGAAATGTAAATGAAGTTAAACAAGTTAAGGAAATATTACAGTTTGTGCAAAAATTTTAAGTACACGGAAGAGTTGGAATTAAAATAGTCTAGTCTATAATTCAATATTTAATCTTTAGTAGGGTATACTTTAGTCTGAAGTCTATAGTTTCGCCTAAAGTCTAGTCTTTAACTCAGTCTATAGTATTGTCTATAATTTTATCGATAGTTCAGTTTATTCCCTCGTGCAGACGCGGATCCACGGGGAGGGAAAAAAAGGAAATTTCCCTACCCAAAATAAAAACGATTAATAAAAATTCTGTATTAAATCATACAATTTAAGGAAATAGTTAAGAAAATTATTCTGTTTTCCTCCCCCAAAAGCTTGAGGTTAAGTGTATAGTTTAGTTTACAGTATAGTCCACAGTTCTATAGTCTAGTCTATAGTTCAATCTATAGCTCAGGCTATAGTCTATGCTGTAGTTTTACCTATAGTCTGGTCTTGGTCTAGCATGTAGTTCAGTCAAGCTTACAGTTTTTTACAGTTTATATTCTAGCCTATAATTTTGCTTATAACTCATTTCATAACTTCGCCTACAGTCTAGTCTGTAGTTCTGTTTACAGTCTAGTCTATAGTTTTTCCAATAGCTAAGTGTATAGCCTAGTCTATAGTTTAGTCTATAGCCGAGTCAATAGTTTAGTCTATAGCCTAGTCCATAGTTTAGTATATAGCCTAGTCTATTGGTTAGTCCATAGCCTAGTCTATTAGTTAGTCTACAGTTTAGTCTATAGCCTAGTGTACAGTTTAGTCTATAGCCTAGTCTATACTTCAGTCTATATTCTAGTCTATAGTTTCGCCTTTAATGTAGTCTGCAGATTAGTCTATAGTTCAATCTATTGTTCAGAGTATAGTCTAGTCAATAGCTTGATCTATAGTCTAGTTTATAGTTTAATATATTGCTTAGTCTATAGTCTTTAACTGAGTCCATATATTAGTCTAGTCTATAGTTTATCCTATAGTCTACTTCATAGTCTAATGTGATGTTCATTCTTTAGTGTAGTTAATAGTCTATGTAAAACTTGTAGTCTATATTCCAGACCATCGTTCAGTAAATAGTTAAGTCTACACTTCAGTCAATTTTTCATTTGTTTATTTATTTATTTTAATTATTTATTTGATCGACTATAACATTCTTGTCTGCTCGTCTTAAGAATCATTATTTTATCTCTCAGTTGTTTTCTGAAAACTCTGGCAACACATGTCCTAGACAAATCTAAAATGTTTTCTGTAGATAATAACAAAACTTCTTCATTCATCCAAAACATCAATCCTAAACAAGAAATGCTGCTAACAACACCATAGTGTTAACAAGGTTAATAAATTATAATTCAACAAAATTTATTCTATGCAAATCGAAATTTATCTGTGTACAACTAACTAACTAAATGAATAAATGAATGAATAAATTTTCTACATTTTTGCTAACTCAGTTTTAATTAGACTTCTTAATATCATATACTTTATTTTTTTGTTTTTTGTAAATTTTAAATAATACTATAAGGTAAGTAAAATTCAACAAATATACATAATAAACTTACACCCACAATTACATTTAAATATCATTAACACAAGTACATTTGTATAAGTGTAATGTATGCATTACATTTGGTAGATTTTAATACGAATATAATTATAATCCTTAACCACCTTTGCTAACTCCCTACCTCCTAACTCTTAAATATGACCCTGATCTACTAAGTGAGCTGGAAACTTAAGTACTACGTACATTAAATTACAATCTTAACCATTGTATACTTAGTAGGTATGTATGTATATATGTAGTTGTTGTTTTAACGTATTGATGGCATTTGTCTACAACTCTTGAGTTCACTCTATTTCTCTGGACATTGAGGCGAATGTTAAGACCTTGTTAAACTCTTAGGTAAACATACAACGACAACATTTATAATATTTAATTACTTATTGTAGAGAAATTGTGTAAATATTTGCTAATAGAAGAACATGACTTTAATAGTTGAGTTAGTGTTGAGATATTAACCCATTAAGGGAAGGAACATGGACATAAAAATATATATCAAATGTTTTGGGTAAAATTTCATAATAATAATTATCACTTTAGGTTTAATTAAAGTGTTCATTTGGAAAAAAAACTTAACTTCCTGTTAATTGGTAAATAATGAAAATTATAGGTTATAGCTGGCCAGCCAAGTGAGATGATGTTAAGGCAATTAGTTAATTAAGAATTAAACATTTGAGTGATAAACATAAAAATGACACTTATTTTATTAGAGATAATATTAAAATAAATTAGGAGTTTTTAATGCATAATTAAGTTTTATTTTAAATTTAAAATTTAATTAAAGATAAGGGACAAATGTTATTTAAATAATAAATTAAATGGATTTTATTTTTGGAGCATTAAAGTAAGTGAATATAAATGAATGTTAAATTTGTATGCTCCCTAAACTATTAAAGAGTAGAAAGAGGTAATTATATATTTTTTTCATTTTGTGGGTAATACTTAAATCATTTAAGATAAAATTAAGTATATAAAGAAATTGAAATTTGCTATATACATATATATCAGTCTTAGTATTTTTAAAAATATTTCTCTCGTATAACATAAATGACCGTTGTAATGTTATAGATAGTAATGTTGGTCTTAACCGGTTAAATTCCTTCATTGGGATTTTAGATGTTTAGTCTTGTTTTGTGGGTATAAATTTCCATTGCTAACTTGGAACTTCAGTATTGGTTGTGAAACCTCTAATTTACCTTTAAATTATACAAAAAGCACCTCAATAAAGAATTCTTCAATTCAATGTAACAATTCATTGTTTCAAAGAAAACATAATTAAAACTTAACGCAAAAATTAATGCACTTATGAACTATATTACCGAAATAATTCATTAAATTTATTTCATACCAAAGCGAGTTCTTAGACTCGACGTTTTAGTTTATATTAAGGATATATTGTAGACCAACTAAGATTATTAAGTGAATTCCAGCGATCGTCAAGTTATTCTTTATAACTTTCCATGGAAATAAAAGAAATTTCTTTTACTTTTTTTACTTCGTAAATATAATCCATCGGATCCATTGTTAAAACTGACAATTTTTTTCCAAAAAGGCTGGTGTTATTATTGAGAAAACCTGAGTTTTTGATATTATCAAGCCTCCATATAAATATGAGGGAAGTTCTTCTTTTGCAGATACTTTCTTTTAAAATACTTTCAGACGATTACATTCAATAATAAGATTTATATAAAATTCGAATATGAAAATATTTACTTATCGTCTGAAGAAAAATTGCTTGATTATGACAAAATATTTATGATTTTTTTTTTTTTTTGAAATATCAATTGTTTCATATAAAATAAAAATAATAAAATATTTCTGAGATAAATATATAAAACAATCCCAGCAAAAACTTGGTAATGGCATGTAGTTACAGATGTACTTACTTTTCAATGACATGGTTTAAAAACTGAATAAATTATTGTCTTCGATAAAGTGTTTGTTGTTAAAAAAATATATAATAAAAAATTATATGACAAGATATACAAAATAAATTGTCTTGACATTTAAAAATACACAATCAAATTAAATATGAAAATATTTTTAAAATTTTCAATTAGTTGTTGCTTATTCTTCTTAAATTATGGTGTCAAAGTGTCAAAATATTATTGCTAAATAGTGTAAAATTGTTATTGCACTTTTTATAGTGAAGAGGTGAACAGTTCAGAAGCCAAAAATTGCCCGGATTTTCCTATTTTCTAAACTTGTTTTATTTAAAGGTAAGAATATTTCATTAGTTACATTCGGATAACACGAAAACCGGATTAAAATCTTGTATATTTTCAGACTGGGACTTCTGCGAGGACCAGATCCTGAGATGAAACTACTCCAAGCAAGAGTGGAACCATAATTGTGTTTACATGAAGTGCAGTCGGTTCCGGGAAACAGAGTGCAACTGTCGTCAAGATTTTCACCTGTGGCATGGACTGAGATATGGATGGTTATGGTATATATATATTTTTATATATATGAGCATAAATCATGTATTTATTTATTTCAAACATTATTTATTGTATCATTTCTTTTTAATAAAATTAAAAAAAAAAAAAAAAATCCAACCAATTCATTTTGTTTTAACTTACTGAACAACTTAAAAGTAATTAGTTCCTCTAATGACATCTGAGTAATGGCATGAGTTAAGTAGTTGCCTCCAATGCCATCACCGTGTCAAAATAATGGGTTATTCAGCTAATGTGTAAGTAGTGTAAAGCCATTACACTACTTACACATTAGCTTCTTAACTCATTACTTGGCAACCAAAGTTTTTGCTGGGATATTTCAATTTTATTTGAATTTTATTAACAAAAAAACAGAAATATTTTGTCAATACATACAAACATATATATTACCGTCTGAACTACTTCAGAATTTTCTATCGGATTTTTTTACAAACCTATGAAAACCGTAATATTTTACTTTTGAAAAATCTGAATACTTAATATGATCGCCTGAAGGAGCTTTTAAAAAATTAAAAATTTTGTTTTTTTTTCGAATTGTGGGACTTTAAATGATTTAAAAATATCTAAACATTTACATATCGAATAAATTATAACTAAACTTAAATTATTTATTCAAACGATTTAAAAAAAAATATTTTGTAGAATATTTTAATTTTCTATTGCTAAATTGTAAATGTAAATTAAAACTTTCTAACCCAACTCATCTCTAATTGTTCCTCAATTTAACATAATCCTCGTCTATCTATTGCCTTTTAATTTTATATTGGTCTCTAATTTTTTGCAAACTAAAAAAAAAGTATTCAATCAATACAATAATTTCTGCATGATTTAGAAAATTTATGCCTGACTGAAGATTATGTAAATTTTAAATTTAAAATATACAAATGAACATATAAATGTACAAAACTATAAACATTTGTAAATGAACAAATGTACTAACATTTTATATATATATTTCATTTAAAATGTACAACATCAATAACAACAAATACATGTAAACCGTATATAATAAAACACAAAAAAAAAAAAGTGACAAAATTATTGAGCCGAAACCAAATAAAATAAAATATAACTCGAATAAAAACATGAAAATAGAAAATTGTATTTATTTGAAATGTTTTGTATATAGGTGATTGTGTTTGTAGATGTTTGCATGTATTGGTTTTGCAAAAATATTTATAAAAGGACACTTTAAGCCATTAACTAACTGGTGCTAGAATTTTATAACAATTGTTAATACCTTTGCCACCAAACATAACAAAAACAAGTAAATATAAATACTTTTTGTTTTGTATGTATTAGTTTATATTAAAATGTGTTTGTTGTCTGCATATGTACATATGTATGAATGTATGTAAGTAATCAAAAATAGAGGAATATTCGTCAGTGCAAAAGAACAATAGTTTTAAATTAAAAAACTGTACAAAAACGATTGATAAATTTTGATGACAAGAAGAAAAAAAAAAAACTGACAAAACTATAACAATAACAGACTAACACAAACTAAATAATTTCTATTGTATTGTTATTGAACACTTATATTTTAAACAGTAGCTACTGAAAGTATTTTGCTATTTTACTTTGTAATTATTATTACATTACAATTTTTATTTTAAGACATTTTTTTATAAGACTAAATTAAAAATTATAATCCTTTTATATATATATTTTTTTTCATTCAACTTTCCTGATCTACTGTTTTGTTTTCCAATGTAAATTCATAGTTATTCTCCTTTTTTCTAGTTTTTTTTTTTGAAATTGTTTCTATGTTAAACTTAATAAATAACCAACCATATAAAAATTGTTAGTCTCTAGTATTTTTATTATAATCCTCTTTTATTTTATTTCTATTACTATTGTATTTTTAGTCCTTGTTGTTGTCATTTTTAACAATTGTATTTTTGTTGTTAGAAAATGTGTAAGTAATGCAGCACAATATTCGTTAGCAGAGGGGTAAACAAAAGAAACCACAGCAAATGACCACAAAATACTACTACTACTACTACTATACGTTAAAAATTTTATGTATTAAATTTATAAAAAAAAAATATATATAACAATAAAATTTGTTTAATTTTTGTATAACGGCTGCCAAATGTACAATTGTGTTTTTTGGATTGAGTATTAGAAAGTGTGTGGCTGTGTGTTAGAGTATTAGAGATATGTATTTTATTCACACTTATAAACAAGTTAGTTTAGTTTATGATAATTTTTATTGTTGCTTAGTAATTGTTGCCAATAATAATAATAAATGCTTTTTTTATTTGAGGGTATTTGTGTAAAATTTGTTTATATTAAAGATAGTTGGTTATAAGCTTAAGCCCTAACAAAAACTGTAGAGCGAACCGAAGTATATCCAAAAAATTCCTCTATTCCCAAAGGATATTTATATGGAGTTTAAGAGTTCTAATGGTTCGATTTTAAGCAATTTCAATAGGCTACGCCATTAGACTATTGTATAATGTCTCTATGCCGGAAGTATGGACGGACGTTATTACATCACTAAATGGTTTCAAAATAACATGGGATTTAGTATTATATTCGTAATAGCTGTGTAATTTTTTATCATAAATATTTAATTAGTTTCTGAGCTTTTAAAAAATGATTTTTTGTATAAAAATTAATTTTTATATAAAAATAATTATATTTTAGCAAACCTATACACAGATTTTTATTAATATCTAAGAATCCAAAAAATGTATTACAATAAAATTTGGTATAGAGCTGAAAGAGATAATACTAAATAATAAACCCATTACCGTATAACCTTTTTAGTATTACATGGTGGTTATATTACGTCCGTCCGTCAGTCTTTGCAGGAAATTAACCTTTAAATTAATTAGTGTTTTTATTGCATTAAATAAATTAAATTTATTTGTAGATGAAGAAATGGACGTAAAAAACCAAAAACATAATAATTATTATTTTAAACCAATTCAAGTTAAGCCAATAGAATCACAAACATTTGTTAAGTTTTCCATAAAAATGATTAGCTCTACCACTCATTACTTTGTGTCAGTTAAAAGAACGATAGAGCACAAAGCATACTTTAGGTTTAGTTGCAACCCATTTGAAAAAAGCTTTATTCAATGCCAGATGATATTGAATAAAGTTTTAGACCAAAACTATATTTAAGGTAGCAAATTGCAAAACAATTTGCAAACTTATTTATTTATCTCTTCACCTTAAGAGATATTCAGGTCAAAGAAAATTTTGACTTCATTCGTATTTTTCTTTAATTATTTCAAACTTGCGACCCTTAAAATGGCCTTTAAATTTTCTTGAAAATAATCACTAGATTTTTTATCAAAATTTTAAATATATTACTGCTAAAATCATAAAAATATATCCATTTAAAGTTATATTAATCTGTATTTGAAACTTTTCAAGATATTGAAATTTTTAAGGTTACTTTTCAAAAATTTCAAAGAAATATTCTTTCACTTCTTAAATATTTCATTTGTTCCGGACTACAGAATTTTTGTAGTGATTTCAAAAGAAATCTTTACAAAAATGCATGTAACAAATCTAGGGAGCTCTTTGTCAATTTTGAAAAAAAAAAAAAAAAAAAAAAAAATATGTTTTTTTTTATTTTTTGGTTTAAAAAAAAAAAAAAAAAAAAAAATAATATGTTTTTATTTAATTTTTTAATTCAAAAAGGTCAAAAAATATATGGAAAATGTACTCCTATAAGTTGGTTTAATATATGAGTCACGCCCTTTACAACGGTTGCGTTATAATTTTAATGATAAAAGACAATGTTTGAAACAAATTTTTCTCGTTCTGGGATTTCGGGTATTTTCATACAAAAAAATGGGATTTTTTCAATCCCCAATTTTAGAAGAAGTCTATTTATATTGGTACATAATTTAATTAGAATACCTCTACTTGTTTGAATTTTATTTCCAATGCCTGAGTGATAATTTTAATGAATCAATTAATTTTTTTTTTTAATATTTTTCCCTGATTGGAATTTTTGGATATTTTCGCAGAACAACGTGGGAGTATTTTTGCATAGAATTGTTTTTTTTATATTGTGACTAACAGGGCTATTCTCGACAGAGTGATAACCGAATTTATTGTAATAGTAAAGCAAATTGTAACTAATGACTGACAACTATCATGAATTCCAGAATAGCGCTGTAAATATTAATCAATTTTATTTACATTCAATTATGATTCTTTTAATTATTTTTTTTAAGAAAATGGGTTTAATATCTCTATAACAGTATAACTGCATTAATACAAGGTAACGCTGAGACAAGAAAAGCAAAAAAATACATATTGAGGATATTCTCTTATATTTTGGTTAAGCCCACGAAAAATATTTAATGAGCCACGCCTTTTGGATATTAAAAAAAAAAAAACAATTTTTGGAACAAGTTCTGCCCGCTCTGGAATTTCGGGTATTTTCATAGAAGAAGACGAGAGTTTTTTTACATTTTCGATTCTAAAACAAGTCTATATTATGACAAAATTTCTTTGGAATATCTTTACAACTTAAAAATTTATTTACGTTCTTTGATTTTATTTTATTTATTTGTTAATCAATTTTTGAAAATTGATTTAATACATATATAAATGTTGATCGTATTATAAGATGTTATAAGATATATTTTACAAGATATTTTGGTAGTATAAACGGTACTGCCTCCTTAGTTCTTTAAATTGCAATTTATTAATTTACTAAAAAAAAATAGATTTGAAACATAAAACACTTGCCTTCACTTTAAAAATTTTTTCATGTAGATTGTTTAAATTTTTCAAAAATTTAGGATTTAGGAAATAAGGGGGTTAGCACTTATCAATACCATGTACGCGAATTGTCTAAGAAGCTCCTTTCTGCAATTTTTTTTATTTCATAACTCTGGCTAAATTAATAATAAATTGATTTATGAATTTCTTAAGAAAATATAAATTTTTAAATAATAGCCACAAGTATAACAATAAATAAGAACTAAAAAAAAATATATTCTAAGGATTCTTATAATAAAAAAACTAAAAACAAAATTGAAAAAAATACCTTAACATTCCTCCATAAAAAATCTCAAATATGTGTGATATTTTTTTTTTGTGCAATAGATTTAAAAGTCATTTTAAAAAGATAAATTCCAACACAATTTTTATTTAAATAGTTTCCTTGACAATATACGAAGCCATACAGGCAAATAATTGTAAAGAAGTCTAAGATAAAAAAATGTTTCACAAATCAAAGAAATTTTCTTATTTTTCATTTAAACAGGAGTATGAAAAAATAGGTATTTAAAATGTGTGCATAAGTGGCTAAAGCATCATTTAAAAAAAGGAAACCACAAAAAATGCTATGGAAACTTTTTGATATAAAATCGATTTAATAAAAGTCTTAGGTGACTTAATATATTAAGAAAAGGTTTATACCCTAGTCATATTTCAAAAAAAAAAAAAAAAAAAAAAAAAAATATATTAGCAGCCTGGGGTTAAAAATGTTAAAGGTTAAATATTATTTAATTTAATTTCATTTGTTATTTTAAAGTTGTAATTTATTTGTCCATATAATTTTTATTTAAAAACATATTTAAAATATTTTTCAAACTTTAACATTTAAATTAAAAATAAATAATATTAAAATATAGCCTTAACATATGCAACATTTTCTCACAAAACTAAGAAAAATTGGAAAAAAAAGAAATGAAATAAAATAATAATATTTAAATATTTGCTTAAGACAATCCCTAGAAAAGAAAAAAAAAACGCTCCACTATAAAACCCATTACATATTTATATATGTATTTGAGTGTAAATTTACATTATTATACAACACTCTTTTACAAGGGTATGTACATACGTTAAGAGTGCCAGAGTTTTCTTGTTTTTTACCCCCTTAAACATATGCAAACGAAAACAACTGTTAAAAAAGTATTTCACATACAAATATTGTTGCATATGTTGAAGGCTTTACACATGCAAATACAATTTTTTTTTCAACAACAATTCGTAAAACAACACAAAACTTGCATACATAATAAGCCGAGTATCGTAGGGGTTTTTTTTAGTTTTTTTCTCCTCTTACTTTTTGTAAATTATTTTTTGAATACTACTTTACTATATTTACGTTACAAGAAAAGTTATTTCGTTTTATTTTTCTTTCTTTTTTTTTTTTTTAATGGGAAATACTTGTATATTCAAATTGTGTGTTTTTTTTTCTTATAGTTTTTTAAACGAGTACTTTTCGTATGTATATAAAAAGTACTAAACAGCAAAACATGAAATATGCAAAATAATATGGACATATTCTATTTATATGTATTTAGAAGTATGTATAGTTCAACTAAAGTGGGTGTAGTAATATTAAAAAAATAAAAAACTTAATTCTAACATTTACTACTATCAACATCATCAACGAGGTCATGGTCGCCTGGATATATGCAATGGATTTTTTTGTATTCTGCTTCTCTATTTGTGTGGGTGTTTATGTAGGGTGGGGTGGGGCTTCAGGTAAATAGTGTGAAAAAATAAACTCAAAATGCTTGAAAAATTTTTGACATGACAGACGAAATTGTCAAGCAAAGATGTATGAGTCTTGGTTGAGAAAACAAAATACCATAAAATACAATGCATACTGTTAGGAGTTAAGTACAAAAATGCATAGGACAGCTGTTTGTAGACATAGAAATAATATATTTTTTTATTTTAATATATAAAGACCTAGAACAAAAATGTTTAAATTATTTTATATTTATCAGAGAAAAGAAAAGAGGAAATAATAAATGACTTGACTAGTTTTCTATTACCTTTTCGGTTTTTTAATGTTAACTATATATATAGTTTAAACTTTTTCGGGCCAAAAAATAAAAAAAAAACTAAAATTTGTTAGTGCTGCGCTATTACCAAAAATGTTAAAGAGAAACAAAAACTTACAATTATATTTCTTTTAAATGCTTGACGATTTTTAATTAAATGATAATTGGCTTATTTCAAACTAATATAATTAGTTTTACAAATAATAAATTTTAATTAAAATAAAAATACCCAAAAAGTTAAATGTAAAGAGAGGGAAAAATATTTTAAAGCATGAAGATAATTAATACATGTGACTGATTAAATACCTTAATGATAGTTATGAATAATTATTTAAAATTATTTAATTAAAAAGTTAACAAGATAACCAAATTACCGCAGACCAGATATTTCATTTAAAATAAAAGTTAAACTAGAGCTTTAGAAAACACTTTAACAAAAGCTGTAATTGTGAAACGTAAAGAAGCAGAATTTGGTATTACGAGGACCTACTTTAATAAAAAAAAAAAATAAACATTAAGTTTGTAGCTTTATTTATATTATGTAAAACACTTCAATAAGAACCAAAATTCTTTTTAAATTGAATCTTAGATTGCACAGTAGGACAGAATAAATTTATTTGGAAATAAATTTTCATGAAATTTGGTATAGGCATAGCAGGGGAATGTACAATGTTAAGTTTGGGAGGGGTACAACAAGCCCCTTAGAGGCGGACCTAAGGGGGCTAAAAATATGTACCTCTAACATAAAATTTTTTTAATAGCTTTTATTAGATTTTATTAGATTTTTTTCTTAAGTAGTTAAAAAAAACAAAATTATTTATTGAATAAAAAACATTTGAAATCGACTTTTATTTTTCTTTTAGCGGGAAAGGTATATCTACACTCTCTTTCACCTAAAATAAAATTTTCTTTACCAACATGTAATAATTTTGCACTTTTCTGAAAGGCAACTTCACAGAGATGACTTTAAGCCCAATGTCTCAATCGGTCATGATACACACCTTTCCGAATTCGACCAATTTTATATGAAAGTTTTGAATTTTTTCTCAAATTCCAAAGCACGAATCGACAACCGGAATATATTTTAAGAATCTTCAATATGTTGTTAAAAGTTTTAAATCAAAATCTGAATCTGAAAATGTGAAAAAATTCATTTTCACAAATTGTTTGGAAATTGTGGAATTACTGTTACAAAAAATGTAAATTTTTTGTAATTTTCTCATTTATATGACAAAGTCTATATTCGCCGAAAATTTCGTTAAAATATCTTTACTAACAGAGATTTTATAACAAATAAAATACTTTTTGCTTTAATTAAAAAAATAAAAAATATCAGAAAACAATATATTTAAATCAATATATTTTATAGAACCAGAACTACGCCACTTTAAAGTTTAATATGTCAAGTATTTTTACAAAAACACTCATACGAACAATGTGGCGCAGTTTATGTCAGAGGTACCTAATTTTGAGCCCCTTTCCTCCGTCCCTGAATGGTATGTTGTGCCACCCCTTCTAAACTTAACATTGCACATTCCTCTGCTGCATATATAGCAAATTTCATGAAAATCCAACCACTCGATCAGAAGTTACAGATTTATTTCCAAAAATTTTGATTTTGTCTCACTGTGGTTTGAACAATATAAAGCTCTTCAATTGTAGCTTAAGTTTTGATTGAACTAATATTAAATAGATGATAAATCCTTCAATTTAAGCTAAACGTTGACTACATAAGCAGCTAATCTTGGAATAATAAAAGTTGCAATAAATATAGTAAAACTTGAACTATATAAAGATATTTAAATAAAGAACTCTAAACTCCAAAAACGACAAAGAAAAAGCTTTAATTAAAATTACTCTGCGGAGTTTGTGGCAATTGCCGTAAGGACAGGTCCCTCAGTACCAGTAGAGTAGCAATTGACACATAACTCTTAACAAAAATTTCAATTGAAAACCAATTGACAAAAAGACAAAAAATGTATAAAATTTTAACTGAACCTAACCTTTTGGACCAGTACTGTGGCCTATCCTGGGACCTGTCCTAAGGATCTAATTAGCCACCTTCAATGACAACCCTAAAAGTGACAGATTCCTCTCACGTATAGTTGCGGAACTGGGACCGGTCACTAGAACCTGTCACGAGACTACTTTTGAACCAGTTCTCTTTACTCTTGGGTAATTAACGAAGGTGCTTCAATTTTGATGCCATATCTAATATTTCCTTTATTTAGAGGCTACAAATCCTTGACTTATCCCGCTATTTAAATATTAATATATTTCGAACAACTGTTTTTTATAACTTTCACTAAATCTCTACTAGAGATATGATAATAATGTAAGACCACTATCAATATAATAGTTTTTTAAATTTGCCATTTGTTTTGCAAGGGTAAATATACCATCCCTGGTTCTAACCCTGCCATCTTCATGGAGAATGCTGAGAAAGTTTTTCTTAAAAAAATGCATAGACGATCAAGCCTGAACATTTGGGGAAAGGTCTTTTATGGGACCTATGCCAACTGGTATTTTATGAAACCTATGGCGTATTGTATCATGATTTAAATATAATGCAAATTTTTTAAAATAAAATACATATTATGCTGATACAAAAATTCATATGGAATACCGTGCTTTAAAGTGATTCCTGGTCGTGGGTCTTATATGAGAGCTATGATAAATTATGGAGCAATTTCCATAAAAATTTTAATTGTTAAGAAATTACGATCAATGAAAATATCGCAGTATATAAGACATTTATAGTAGTTAAATCCTTATTCCGGTAGGATATTTGTATTAAAGATAGGTGAAATAATGGGCCCATTATAACCGATTTCAATAGGACTTATCCTTGACCTAATAAAAGATCGTGTGCTAAATTTCATCGACTATGAATTGCGACTAGCAATTTGATTACAGGGTTTACTGCAACAGGCAGACGGACGGACATCTTTAAATCTACTCAGGAAGTGATTCAGAGTTGAATGATATACATTTAGGTGGTGTTATGATGGTTTATTCTGGACGTTAAAAAAAAAATAGATTTGGGACCACTATAGGCTGTTTGTCATAACAATTTTTAGTTTTAGTTTAGACTACATAATCTCCCTTAATTAATATATTATTTATTTTTATTCCAAATTCTTTCTAAAATACATTGATTTATGACAAAATTTTCTGTCCAAACGAATAACACAATAACACTCACCTTAAATTATAATTTAAGAAAAAACACATACGTTCATATAAACATAATCCTTTACCATATTCCCACAAAAGTTAATAATAAGCACATCATAGCTAGCACATCATCCAACAGATCCTTTGAAATTTAGTAATAATTAAAATAATAATGATGTTTTCTTTCATTTTAATAAAGATTTAACACATGAGATGCTTAGTTGCCATACTTCACATAAATTTAAGCAACAACACAATATTAAGACTATTAAAATAATTGAAAGCAAAAAACATGTCATAGTTCAGAAAGTAACAGCAGCAGCATACAAGGATATTAATTAAGTATAATAATATATAAATGTCAGGTATAAAATATATAAAAGTAAAATAAATTGCAAATATTACAATTTAACGTAAGAGATTATCATACATTTTACATATTTAAAAACTTAAATATAAATATAGAATTTAAAGGATTTATCTCAAAATCTAAGCAATAGAAAAATAAAGCAAATATTTTAAAAGCCTATAAATAGGCTACATTTTTTAATTTTTTTTGTTAAAACTTAAATATTGAGGTAAATCCTTTTTAAATGCATATGCAGTACTAATGTATAGACTTAATTAAACATTTAAATATATATTAAAAAAAAAAAAACATGCACCCACCTCTATTTTACGTCCCTCAACCACGGTACCATGTAGACGTTCACGTGCTCGTTCCGCATCATTGCTGTTAGCGAATGTTACAAAACCAAATCCCTGTGAGTTTATATGTGATTTATATTTTATATATAGTTGTTTTTTTTTATATATAGTTAATTTATATGTAGTTGTTTTTTATTTTTAATTTATATATTTTTTAAATTTCCATTTGTTTTGTTTATTATTATGATTTTATTTTGCACATTCCATTAACAAGTAAGAAAAACGTAAAAAAATATATTAATTCCATACGCGTAACAGTCAATTATCATTATATAAACATTATTATCATCATTTTTATTATTTTCATCATTATCATCATCATTATTATTATTATCATCAATCATCACCATTATCATCAACGAACACAGTCATAGCAAAACATGCAAGTATTTTTTATTTTTTATTTTTTTTTGAAAAGGAGTAGAAAAAAAAGGAAAAAAAAGACAAAAAAATTATAATATAATTTAATGTTTAATTATTTTTATTTAAATATATTTAATTAATAATGAATAAAATATATATATAACAATTTTCTTTGTAAGGGATCTAGAGGATATAATGTTTAGTGTTGTAATATTTATTTATAATTTTTTTAAATTTATATATAATTTTTTAATGTATTAAAACGCAAACATGCAATTTTTATAGTTATAAATGTATAATTTGTTTTTCAAAAACTAATTTATATTAAAACCAAAGAAAATTAATGAGTTTTTTTAAGAGTTTTTATTAATAATAAAAAAAATAATAAATTTAATCAAATGTGTATTAAAATTATAACCAAACGGTTTCATTATAAAGATATATTTTATGATTTTATACATAATATAAAAATTATATTTCTGTTTTTTTGAATAAAAAATTAATTAACTATAAATGTTTTATTGAGACAATTACTTTAATTTGATAAAAAAAAAAAATAAATGTTGAACTGAACTTCAATACAAACAATAAATATTGGACTAAGTCTACACTATCTTACCAACAAATATAATTTTCGCCTAAAAGTATGCTTTTATAAATCTAAGTATATTAGTTGTGAGTGTAGTTATATTTTGCACCGTTACTTGGTTGTTTATGAACGAACTTAGTTGTTTAAAAAATATCGATATTATTTGAAATATTGCACTAATTTGGTATAAAACTGAATAAATATTATAACTAAAATTTAATTATTTACAAATAACAATTTGAAGTTAAATTCAGACGATTCAAAGACTAATGATTTTAATTAAAACATCGAAAATTGAAGCCAAATTTAAATTGTTAAAAAGAATCAAGAAATAAGGCTTGAATTCGAATACAGTATTTTAATTTGAATAAATTCAAAATTTGTTTTTCAGTTTTGATATGCTTAAGTGTAGAAACTTGAATTTTCATTGAGTTTATAAAGTATACACTCTAATATATCTTTACCGGCAAATTTATTCAAAGTAACGATTGTGATCATTAGCTCAATATTAAATTTATAAATATTTTGTTTGCCGCAGCTAAATTATTTTAAATAATTAAATTTTTATAGATCAAAATAGAGTTGAATTATTTAAAATTTAAGAATTGAAGCTGGTATATTTAAAAATATAAATATTTTATATAAATTTGAACATTTTCAAGATCCAATATTCATGATAAAAAAATAATAATTGAAATTAAAATTGAACTATTTAGATAATTTGCAGATTAAAATTTGGAATTGAAATTACATTACACCCAGAGAAAAATTAATAGCAATTGGTTCAAGTTGACACCACTTCCGTATCAAATTAATATCTTACCATTTTGTTTCTTATTATAAAAATACTGAAACCGTAAATAGTGACCACAATCTTAAAGGGATTTGAATCGTTTTTTTCGTTAAATAATATTTAAAATCGAAAGACCGAAAAATATGGCATAAACTGTACTAATTGGAGATTGGATATCTAAGTAAAGGTAGAACAATTGAAATAACTGGATTTTGTACAATTTAAAGATCGAAGACTTAAGAAAAAATTTCGAAATTCGAAAAAAATTATAACATTTAAGTATTTGATTTAAAATATTTTAGGATCGATAATTTAATTATAAATCAGTTCATTTCTTCACTGAAGACCCGAGCTAAACATTTTGATTATATATCGATAAAAAATAGTAGCTTCAATTAGACCATCTAAAGATAAAATATACAAAAGCTGAAATTGACATATTAAAGGCCGAAAACTCAAGTTAAATTTAAACTCTAGAGATATCAAAATTTTATGTTAAAATTGAACATTAATGATTGAAATTAAGTACAAAATTTTAAATATTTACACATCAGATAAAATTTTACTAATGAAAGATCAAAGAGTTTCAATCTTAAATTGTTCCAACTCAACGACTATTTAAATATCAAATATTATAGCTAAAACTATTTATATTTTATTTATATATATTTATAGCATATATTGGTATATTAAGATATTGATCAAAGGGAAAGCTGAAACTTTGATGGTGATCAAATATGGAGTCAGTAATTTTTAAAGTCTTATATTGTAGCTGATATTAAACTATTTATAGATCGAAGATTTGAGCTACAATTGTGTTCTGTAATATCAAATCATAAAGATGAAATTAAACTATTTATAGATCGAAGATTTGAGCCACAATTGTGTTCTGTAATATCAAATCATAAAGATGAAATTAGTTTATATTATTATTAAAATTTTAAATCAAAGTAAATAAAACAAGACAGTTTAGAGATCAAATTTAATATTAAATTTAATGATCAAAGATTGAGACTAGAATTGAATAAATTTAGTAGCATAAATAAGCATATAAAGATCAGTGATTACCGCTTAAAAAGATCTTTGTAAAGATCATAGAATTATGCTAAAATATGATTAATTTGAGATCAAGGATTGTTACAAAAATTATTCAAAATTGGACTCTTAAAAGATTTGCTTATTTAAAATTCGGATCTTGAAACCAAAATTGAATTGATTAATGACTGAAAAGCAGGAATAAGATTATATCTTTTAAAAATTAGAAATTTAATAAAAAAATTATCTGAAAAATGATGGCAGATTTTAATCAAAGAATCAGGTTACAATTACATTATTTAGAGATAGAACAGTCAACATAAAATAATTTTAAACCATAGGATGATATTAAAATTCACTAAAATTGAAAGGTTTATGATTAGTTTAAAAATTGAACTACCTATTTTAAGATCAAATATTGAAGAACTAATTGTTCGGTTTAAATAAACTGGACTTTTTAAACTTTCCTTTACTGAAACTTTGATTAATTGGAAGATCATAGATTTAAGCTAATATTTGATCAAATTAAGATCAAAGACTGAAAGTAAATATATCATGGTCTTAGATTAAAATTAGCCTTTTCAAATTGGATCATTAATGGTTGAAAATAGCGGCTAAAATTATACCTTTTAAAGCTCAGAGATTGCATCTCAAATTGATCTATTTAATGATCGCAGATTTTAGTAAAGAATGTAGTTGCATTTTTATATTATTTTGAGTTAGGTTCAAAACTAGACTAATTTAAGGTCAAATATTGACGAAATAATTGGTCTATTTAAATATATAAGGTTTAAAATCGGAACTTATAAACTGACATTTATTGATCGAAGGGTGAGACTAGAATTGAATTACTTTAATAGGAACTATTTTAAGAATATATATTCAAGCTAAAATTTGCTCAATTTAAGAGCAAATTCTGATCAAAGAGATCATAAATTTAAGCTAAAATTTTATCGGTTTAAGATCAAAGTAAAAATATTAAAAAATCATTTTGTTAAACGATCATAGATATAGACTAAAAAAGCCTATTTAAATTGCGAATATTGAATCCAAAATGTGATCATTAATAATTGAAAATTGTGGCTAAAATTATAAATTTTAAAGCTCAGAGATTGCAACTAAAATTTATCTATTTAGTGATCGCAAGGATCTCTATTTAGTTAAACAATTCGACTTAGAAGTGTGATCGAAAAAATCTTAACACACGATTTTGAAAACATATAATATCCAAAATGTTCAAGACGGAAAAAAATTATGAAGCCAAGGGGCACGAAAAATTCATAATTACATAGTTTTTGTTCCAAGAGAATTCCGTACTCTAAATTATATGGAACAAAAACTAGTGAAGACTTCAATGGACAGGGAAATTAAGAGGTGTTTCCAAATATTAAAGCAACTATCGAATCTCAAATGAAAGGGATAACGAAAAAAGTTTAATAGTTCATATGTAGTAGTAAGAAAAATAAAAATTATATTTTTCTATGATCTCTAAAATATTATCAATTAAACAAAAGAACAATGAAAATTCTATGATCAACCATCTCCAAATTTTTGAATTTTATGTATTTTAAGATTTTTTCGATCGCACACCTTACTTCAAAATCAAATATTGAAGAAATAATTGTTCAATTTAAATATATAAGTGGAAAGTTAAAATATTAAAACTACTACAAATAATTATATTTATTTTGTCATCCAAACCACTGTGCAAAATATTTGCTCTAAAAGTGTTTAAGTTTAATATTTTTGTTTTTTTTTTATTGTTTAATTGCTGCTATTTATTTTGCTATTAAACCCACTGTGCAGCGATTTTTATCATGCTCCAAAAGAGCTTAAGTTTATTATTTATCCTCTTTTTATTGTGTATAATAATATTTTCAAAATTGCTTAAAAGTGTGTATAAGTTCCTGTTGTTATTTGCGGTTGCAATTTTTATATCCTGTCTTTGGTCATAAAAAAAAAAAGACTCACAGTTATTTGTTATTTATTGCAACAAGAAATTGTATATTTTTTCCTGTGAATAACTACATATTAATGTTAACTATGTTGCCTTTCTTTTCTTTTACTTTATTTCGTTGCATGATTATAAAATTTTTTATTTTTTTATTTATTTATGTTTTTTATTTTTATGTTTTTGTTTCACAGTTGTTGAAAAGGATCTCTATAGCTTATATGTATGTATTGCAACGAAATCTTATCTGGGGATGCATAAAATGCATGATAAAGTTTTTCATTTTTTTTTCGTAGTTGTTGTTGTTTTCCAATTTTTATTATACAGTTTCAGCTTACTATTTTGAAATGCATAAATTACTTTACAAATATGTTTTCGGTTTTTTTTTTCAACTTTATCTTGCATTTATTTTAGATTGTTTCAGGAAAAAACATTAACCAGCAAAGGATGTTAAAACTTTACTATAATATTTTTGTTGTTGTTGTAAACCTCCTCTTTTTTTTTACTTGGTCTGAATGCAGGAAGAAACAAATTTACATTTTAAAAGAATTTTTGTTGATTAACATACAATAAAAACAAATGAAAACCAAACAGATTGAGATAATGATTAAAAATCCTTGTTACCTATATTAAATTTATATATATTTTTTTAATTAAAACATTTCGTTTTTTTTTTCTCAATTTAATTTGCTTTCATCATAAAAACCTGATTAAATTAAAGCTTTTTATAAACAAATACCATTTTTCTTTTACTCGTACTTTTTCTTTTCTTTTCTTGTTTTTTTATTCTACACACTTTTTGTAGTCTTAAAAAGTGTGTTTTAGAAGAGAGAGAGAGAGAGAGAGCATAAGGACCCCCGCTAAAAAAAAGGATTTCTGGTGTAGATGTTCGTCATCTACTTAAGAGCTAAAACAGCTTTTTCGGATTTTTAAGCCGTTAAGTGTTTGCTTAAACAAATTGCATTTGTCAGGTAAATATGGTAAAGGAAAATATATATACACATATACACAATACACCCCCACCATCCACATCCTACCTTAGTACTTTCATTTTGCACGGATTCCTATGTTAGCACATTTAGAGTGAAAGGGGAGAGGGGGGAAATAAACGTTTTAAAATAATGTAAATGCCATTGACTAGAATAAAAATACCAGCCAGTTAAAACAGCTAAATAAATACGTTGAGACCGAAATGCAATTTGTTTTGGTAAATAATTTAAATTAATTTACGAAAAATAAACCAGAAACAAAAAACCCCTAGTAAAAGTCTCAGAATAAATAAAAAAATTGTAGGGAAAACAACATTTGTTTTATTTCTAACGCAAAGGTTATGTTTTTTTTTTATTTACATTTAATTTACAATAATTGCCTACTTTAAGGCTGAAGTATACTTTTAGGCAACTGAAAACTAAATTGAAGTAGTGCAGGTTTAATTTTTTCCAAGCTAAGGAAAAAATAAATAAAACACAAATTATATAATAATAAAAACAATAGAAAAATATACGAAGTGATATTAAATAATATATACACTGAGAATAAATGGATTAATAATAAAAAATAGTTGTGGTCATATTTTCCATTGACACTATAGTTTTTTAAATAAATAAATTAATTCGAAAATTTTAAAAATACTAAACAAATAATTTGAAACAGAATGGGCGATTTACTAATGATACTAAATGGTATTGTTATCAATAACAATGTGATCTATTTTTCTTTCCATGTAAACTGGTAATAAAATGATTGTTTTAAATAAAAAAAAAAAATTTATAAATAAAAAAATTGTGTAATCGAATTAAAAAAAAAAAAAAAATAAAAGATATTGAAAAATTAAAAGTCCACTTAATAAGAATTAATAATCATGAAATTTATTGTTCCAAAAATTTTTTATTAATATTTTCGCCTTTTATTTTATTTATTTATTTATTAATTATAAAGTTAGTAAATAAATAGAGCACTAGCTGCAAAGGCCATCAACTCTATTCGCCTTTTAGAAAAAAAAAGAAAATAATAATAATACTTTCGTTTTAACCTCCTTTATAATTTTACTAAATTTCAATTATCATAACTTATTAACTGTCACTTTTATTTACATTTATAATTTATTAATTTACCTTATAAATAAATTTATTTTCAAATATTTTGCATAATTTATGATGTTTTGATTTTATCATAAAATATTGCATACTTTAAGGTATCATATTTGTATGTGTTATAAGAAAGTACTTTAATTAGTTTCCTTAATATTTACACATATATGTGTGTGTATGTGAAAAATAAGTGCTCAATCATACAGATGATAAAGTCAATTAAAGTTAGTTCATATATATAATTTGACATGAGAGTTTAGGTTTTTTACTAATACAATTTCAAAATATTTGCAGATTATATTACAAGTAAAATGTTGATAAAATCTTTGCATACTTTATGGTGTTAAAACTTGATCATTATATATTGCATACTTGAGGGCATAATGGTCATGAAATTTAAGTTTTTAAAAATTTGTTTTAGTCTTAAAATTGCAATAAGTCTTGCAACTATAGTACTAAAAGATTAGATATTAAAGACTAAAAGTTTGAATTTTGTTAAATTATTTAAGGTTTTAATTTGTTTTAGACAGAATAATACGCTGAAACTCTATATGATTTTATGATCTTTAGGACAATTCCCATATATGGGTTTATATGTATGCTATGGTAAATTTTGAACTAATTTTATTGGTGTTAAATATTAACTTCATACAAACATTTGTTAAAAATTTTTTCACGTTAAAATGATTTTCAGAAGAGAGATTTATGCGAGAGCTATGTGTTCAAATATGAACTGATCTTTGTAGGTATTTAGGAGCGTTAAGTCTTATTTAGGAAGGAAGGAAGGTTAAATGAAATTATGGACTGATTACAACCAATTTCAAAAGAACTCGCCTTTTTGCATAAATAACTATTTGAGCTAAATTTCATCAAAAAATCTTTAAAATTGAGACCTGTATTTTGTTCACAAATTTTTAATGGACATACAGATGGATTAAATAGGCTATGGAAATGATTCCGATTAAACAATGAGTTCCATTATAAGCAGCAGCATAAACACATTAAACGCCAATTACATTCGCTGGTATTTACAGATTGTAACTAAAAATTTAATATTTAAAAATGTGGCATTGAATACAATTGAAAACAAAAACAATTCTAGTATGTGGAGTATTTCTTTATGTCCACTAAGTTTTTTAAAGCTTCATCTCTAGGATAAGGATCTATCATTAAAGGTTGTCCGGGTTCACACACAGCAGTTGCTCTTGCCGCATTTCTGAGTTTACAGGAGAGAAAGAGGAGTATACTAGAATACTAAATTTTTACATTCTCTTTACCTCTCTCGTCAACAAAGTCAGAATTGCAACAAGAAAAATTGCTGTGTGTGAATACCGACTTTATTGATCGAAGAGTGATTCTACAATTCGATCACTTTAATATAAATAATTTAAATTAATTTATTGGAATATTGTAGTGTGTAGCTAAATGCAAATATTGTTGTGTGTAAAAAAATGTAAAAATATTAAAATTAATGCAAAACACGGATCATTTAAAGATCAAATATTGAACTGTTCAAAGATCGAAGATATAAATTGAAACATAATTATTTAAAACCAAGGATTAAAAACGAAATTGGACAGCAATGATTGAACTAGTTGAATATAAACGATTGCAGGTATAAAAGGATTTTTAAAGATCCCAAATTGAAACCAAAATTTTACGAATTATAGATCAATGTGTGGAACTAGAACTGGGGGGTGATTCAATGAAATTTGTAGACATCAAAATTTTAAAGATTTTTCTTTAGAATTGAAATTTACAATAACCTCCTGGACTATTTTGGGACTAAAAAATATAGTTAAAATTTGAATATAAAATGATTAAATATTATAGCTAAAATTAAACATTTAAAATATATTTTAAGAACTGTAATCGAACATAAAATATGATAAACAATTTATAATTTTAGAAATTGATTTGAATTATTTAAAGTTTTTCGGATTTCAACTTTTAAAAATAACTCTTTATGGGAATAATATTGCAGTTAAGCCATTTATCGTTTGTGATTTTTCTTTATTAGATTTAATACTAAAATACTTTTTATGTTTTTTTATTTTCTGAATATTACTTTTATCTATAACTTTGTGATAATAATAACTTTATTTTCCATTATTACTATTTCTCTTTTTCTTTATTCTTTTAGTTTTTTTTTCAAGTTCTATTTTGTTGCTATTTTTGTTATTTCTTGCTCCTGTAAGCAAACTATTTCATAGTACATACAGTTAAAACTATTTTAAAATGAACACATACAAATATATAAATATCTATACATATACATAAGCAGCAGGTAAAATATAAAATTTTGAGGCCTTTCAAAAGGCAACCTCCAGTTGCAATAAAAATTGATGATAAAACAAGATATCTAGAAAGATTTTTGAAAAATTATTAAAATTATTTGGTCATTATTAAATGGTCTTAAAAAATATTCAAAATATATAATAGAATACGATTTTATAGTTTAAGTTTTTTTTTATATTTTATTTCCCAGATTTTTTTTTAAACTATAACTATTAATACTACAACTTCAATTCCTGCCAACCAATAGTTTATACACGTTTATGGTCTATGTATTCGCAATATGTCTACACAGGAAATTGATTTATTTCCTTAGTTGGTTTGTTAGTTTTTTATTTATTTTTATTTTGCTCTTCTTTACTCCCATTCTATGATGCAACTATGTATATCTTTGAAAGCATAGATGTGGGTGCAATTTTATTCCTTTTATCATATTATTAAGTGTTTTATATTTTTTTATTTTACTCTTTGCAGATTTAATAAAAGAAAATGTTTTGCAGTATAGTTGTTAATAGCTACAGTGAATAACAAAATTATCTGGAAACTATAAGAAAGATTTAAATTTAAAATAAAGAACAGAAATGAAAAAAAAAATTTTTAATCATACTGTTTTTAAGGGTAAAAAACTAAAGCATACTTTAAGGCATATAGAAATAAAAAGCATACTTTTATATTTCATTACCTAGTTCTGTGGTTTACAGTTAAGCACTTTTAAATTACAATTTTAATAGTTTATTTTAAAGTTTTATTAAGATTTTCTTTCACTGATAGTCAACGTTTTTTTTTTCTTAAGAAATATTTATTTAATTTTATTCGTTTTTTTTTTAATGCAAAAGCCTATTTTTTGGGTTTCTTTTAAAAAATTCTGTTGTGTGTTTATTTGGTTTCTCAATTTAACAATAACACAAAATAAACAAAAATCCTCCTAAGCTTATTTGCAATACCACAATGACATTTTACTAAACATATTATTGAAAAAATAGTTTGTTTTTCTTAGAGATTTTTTTCCAAAGAAATGTGGAAGCTAGAAATTGTGGTAAAATTATATTCAACATAAAAAAAGCAACAGAAAAATGTTATTTAAACAAATCTAAGAAAAAAGGAGTTAAATACTTTATATTCACATTATGCATATTATTTGCATAAAATGTGAATCAAAGATTTGTGGTGTGAAGTCAGTTTTAAAATATATTAGTACATTGGTCAGTTCAAGAAGGAACAGTAATAATTTTTTTAAAAAAAAAGTTATTAAATATTAACGAATATTACTACAACTTAATATAAATGTCAAATGAAAGCTAATGGTTCCTAAAATATAATATTTGTGGCTTAAACATTTCAGAAACATTTTTTGAAAAAGTTCAAGATGGAACAGTAATAATTATTTAAAAAAAAATGTATGAAATATTAACGAATATTATATCAACATAATATGAATGTTAAATGAAAGCTACAGATCTCGGCAATATAATATTTTTGTTTAAATATTCCAGTAGAAAAATTTAACAAAATAATTTTTTAAAATTTAATTTATTTAATTATAAACTTTATATATACGAATTTTTCTTAATAGTTTGTTCTGCAACTATTAAACAAAATGTTATATGGCAGGGACTTATAGCTTTCATTTGATATACATATTGGGTTGATATAATTTTAATAAATATTTTATAACATTTTTTAAATTTGGTTAATTTTTGAAATTTCAAAATGCTTTTGGAAAAAATTTTAGGTCCAGGAGAAAAACTGAGTACGCAATTGTATCATGTATCATACATATATTTTATGCACATGAAAAATGTGCTTCTTTTTTTTTTGAAAACTGTTGCACAGTGTAATAAAAATATTAAAAAAATAGCGCAGTTTGGTTCTATAAAAGATATTGACTTAATTCTTTTTTTAAATAATTGAAAATTATGTCAGCTATATACAGAAATTTATTTGAATATAATAAAGACTTCTTGTAATTTTTGGAATTTAAAAAGAAAACTTTTGTTAAAAATTTGTTTTTTGAAGAAACTAAACAAATTTGATATCTAAAAAAATATAGGTCTCTCAAGATAAGATTTTAACATTTGAAATGATATAACAAAGAAAGATTTTAAAAGTTAAAAATTCATAATTCACACCCCTACAAAAAAAAAAAAAAAAAAAAAAAAAAAAAAAATAAAAATAAAGAAAAAAACGAACAAAAATTAAATTTTGTCTATAAAGTTTATATTTCAAGTTTTGAAAACCCATTAGTAGAAACTTTTTGTAAGAAATTAAAAATTTCGAAACTTCATTGGGATTGGTGAACAAGCTGTTCCATGAGATCTTTAACCTAAGATAAGATTATAATTCTCTGCGTCCAAAAAAAAAAGTATCCTTTGTTTAAAAAAAATCACCTAAAAATTAATGATATCAAAATAATTTTTGGGAGCCAATAAGCGGATGAATTTCACTGTATTTCAACCAAAATACTTTTAAATCTTTTCATTCGAAATTTTATTGAACAAATTGGTAATATTTTAGTTTTATAGACCATAAAATTCTTTGGAAATTATAGTAATCGGAATTTTTGAAGAGGCACTTACTCTTCCGGCAAAAATTATTATTTTGTAATTTTATGACAGAAAAAATATCTGCACTATTTTTTTTCTAAATAAAAATTTTCTTTATTTTATACTTTTCTGAAAATTATCTCCACAGAGATGATTTTAAAATAGAAAACAATTCTAAAAATCCCCAGCGTTCAAGGTACATCCTCTCAAATGGAAGTTTTATTCCCAAAGCAGGAATCTGAAAACGGAATGCAGTTTAGAAATCTATATGTTGTTTCCAAACAAAATGTAGATCTTTTAGTCGAACGTATGAACGTATGCTCCATATTTTCCTTTACTGGTATAAATATGTCTTTCCATTTTTAAATAGGTTCTGGCCTTAAATATTTACATATTTTTATTCAAAAATTGGGTGTTTAAGAATATTTTTCAATAAATCTTCGCGACCCCCCAGAAATATTCTTAGGAAATATCGCGGACCCCCATTTGAGAACCGTTGTGTTAGAATTTTAGAACTTTATAAGCAAAAGTAAACATTTTGCTTTCAAAAAAAGGCCGAATTTGGGAAGTTCTGTTTATAGTCTTGTAGGACTATTGGGCTTGTTTTTAATTGTTAAATGAACTCTGTGAAGATACCCTTCAGGAAAGTATAAAGTTAGGATATGCTCTTAAATTAAATTTTATTTTAGAGAAAAAACAAGTAAAAACTTTTTCAGGAAAAAAAGCAATAATATTTTTTTTTTTTTTAATTTTCCAATTTAAAGTCGTTGATCTCTGGAGGCAGGAAATATAATGACTTATATATTTTTATAATTTATAGATAATTTTGTTCTTTAGCCATGTGATAAAAATTTAAGAAAATCAGATAAAAATATATGGGCCAATGTATTTAAAAATCTAGACCAAAATTCGACTCAATTTTGTCGAATTTTGGTCTAGATTTTTAAAATAGTTAAAATTTTGAATGCAAATAAATTGTCAAGTATAGAAGATAAGTAATACACACATATTTATTATAGTTTTTATTGAAAGTTTTAAGAAGGTCTCAAAATATTTCCAATCGCATAAGAAGCAAAAATTTGACAAGTACCCTATTTTAAGCCTTAATAGCCTTAAATCAAATATTTATCTTATATAAGGTTTGTTTGGTATTGAAAATAAGCAAAATCGAGTAATAAACGAAAAAGTTACGGGCAAAAAACTACAAACACAGGGTATCCTTTGAAGCTTCATTTTTTATTTTTCTGCTGATGTCTCTAAAACAAAATCAAGTACTATAGCGAAATTTTATTTATAAGCTTGGAAACTAAGCTTGGCAGGCTTGGACCACCTCTCATATAACGTTAAATTTTAAAAAGTTGATGTTGGCCGATCTTTCTCGCTTGTATAAAAAGTAATTTTACTATAACCCTCGTTTATCTTTACTACTTTTCTTTTAAATCTCAATATTTTATTACTATTTTCTGTGCATATGTGAATGTTATGAACCACAAGTTATATTTTTTTCTTCATTTTTTTTCTTCTTTTAGTTTTGGTTTTTCTTAGGGATTTCTATCCCCAAAGAAAGTGGTATTTCTTTCATTTCTTTTGGCTTTGTGTGTGTAGGAAGAAAAACCTCAAAGTTTTCTTCTTTTTCTATTTTGTTTTATTAAGAAATAACACAAAAAAGTAAGAATATTCATAAACACACATAAAGAATTTATATGCATAGAAATAAAAGTTGAAAAAAAGTTAAAATTAAAACTAAAACTGAGTTTGAAAAGTTTTACTCAGAGTTTACCATATTTTCTTGCTTAACAGGGCAAACAAAATTTAAATAAAAAAAAACATTTATGTATGACAATTTTATGAAATTTTAAAATGATAATAAAAAATGTATCAACTCTTTGCCATAACTGTGCCAAAATAACTTAATCTCTTTAAGTAATAAATCCTTTTTTTTGTATCTTCAGTCTAACTAAGTTTTCTTATCCTTTTACTTTTTTTTATTGCATAACATTTCTCTATCAAATGTTTATTTAATCTTCTTTTATTATTTACTTGTTGAAAGCTGTATTTTAACTCAATTATGTCAATATTTAAATTATTTTAATTTCCTTTTTCCTTTCCTTTACAAACTCATAAATTTTATATAAAGAATATTTACACAAATACAAGTAGGAGAAAACAATATTTTATATCCTGTAAAAAGTGTAAAATGTTTTGAAAAAAAAAGGGAAAAGCATGAATAATAAAAATTAAATCTGTGGAGAATACAATATTCTTGAACTTAAGATGTTTTGTAAGAAAAAAAAAAAAAAAATACTGCAAAGGCCACAGGATATTAGAATTGTTAAAGTTATTAAAGAAAATGGATAATAGTAAATAAGGAAAGTAAAAAAAGAAATCTTAAAAAAAATGCTTTATGTGTTAGCATAAAAGAAAATTAAAGATTTTATTACAAAGTCTTAAATGCCAAGAAATGCATTTCTGTTCAAAAAATTTTAAATTTAAATCCTTTGGTCACATTAGTTATAATAATTATGACCTTAACTGTAACTTTTCAATGAATCTATTTAATATGTTGTGGTAACTTAATCTCAATTATATTTAAAAAAAAATTCTATTGTTTATCATAATTAAAGCTTAAAGTTTGACAATAGAATTAGTATTATAATTTATTTTTATTTATTGATAACTTTTCTTAAATGTAAGTGTGTGTGTGTGTGTTTGACACATCAATAATAATTAAATTAAAAGAAAACCTTTAAACATTTATAAGATTAAATTTAAAACTTTAAATCCTTTTAAAAGTTAAGTATTAAATATCTTATTTAAACAAATAATAAAGAGCCTTAAGGTAGGCTTTATAAATGTAAATATTTAAAATAACAAAATAAAAAATAGATATACAACAAGGTACACTGTGGAAAATAAAATATTTAAAACAATTGAAACAGAAAATAAAATTGTTCAGAATTATTCTCCAAAGGTTCACATTTATTGCTGGTTTGGAAACTGCAAGCAGTTTGCAGACCAAGACTTTTGATATATAGTAGGGTATTCAATCGATTAACCGCCATTCGGTTATCCGATTAATTTTGGTCGATTAACTGTTCGAATAATTGAAAACTGTCAATTTTCGAATAACGATAAACCGAATAATTTGTGTCGAACAACCGATTAACCCGTAATCTAGTTATTTGTGTCGAATAATTTAATGTATTTTTTAAATAAAATTCAAATAAATACAATAGATTTTTACTTCCAAAATATTATTTCACACTTAGGGCCTACNNAATCGAATAATCTGAAACCCCGATTAATTGGATACCCTAGTATGTAGTATGTTTTTTAAGTATTTTAAGTAAGGGTGGCCCCGTTTGTATGGAGAAAAATTAAAGTACCAATGATCCCACCTTAAATGAAAATTTATTTCATTCTAATATTTTAAAAATTTCGTCCTGACTTTATCCTTTCACCAGCTAAAATAAAATGAAAAAAGGTCCTTTTTTTATGTTTTTGGCATTTATTTCATATATCTCCCTTGGGAACAATATGAAAATTTGGTATCTTGAGATAGGTCTTTAGAAGGTGCATTTGATGGTATAACTAACATTTTGAATAACGCCCATTTTTGTCAATGAAATATTTATAGCTAAATATCTAAAAAGGATCAATTTCAGAGCATTGGGTACAAAATAAATAAAAGGTTTTATTAATAATACATTACTATCACCATAGTAATAAAAGGTGACTGTCCGAAATTAATTACTTGATTGACGACATTGGGTTACCACTAGTCACTTTATCTATCACATTACTAGTCACTTTAACATGGGGATAGGAAGGAGTGTGTCGCAACCAAAGGACCAAAAGGTGACAATATAGTGACTAGTACGAAAAAGTCAATTCATGGGAATCCTTTTGCCGGTGAAATTTAGTCAGTCACTTGACAATATTTTTAGCTGGTCACTTTACTATCACATGACTAGTCACTAACATGCGAATGTCCTAGGAGGGAGTGTATTGCCACCAAAGGACTAAAAAGTGGCAATATTGTGACTAGTACTTTTATTTAAAATGTATTTTTTTTTAAAAAATGTTTCCCAAAATTCTGTATTTTCAGTAAAATAAATTTTTTCTCTAAAAAAAACTCTAAGAACTGAATGTAATGAAAACTTAATAATAAGAAATCAGTTTTAAAATTCTAAAAATAAACTCTCATATTAATCTATACATTTTGCTAAAATAAACATTTAATAAATGAAAACTTTTACGGAAACAGGCCTTTCTGAATGCATCCGAACAAACTTTAAACATATTCCTTTTTGCCTTCTGTAAAATTCCTTAAAGAATGCCTCGACTTCTTTTGAAAGAAATCCAGTACTAATTCTTGTTTTATTAGATACGAAATTTAAGGTTCACTCACCTACTAACTAATTGCAAACACAAAAATTGTAACTACGAGACTTACAAAGCTCAGACTCATTTAGTCTCGTTTTAAGTGTCGATGAAATATGTAGTGCTGATGTATTTTTTATATATATTTCATACTCTTTTTTAATAGCATTGAAAATATAAAAGAACATATTTATTTATTTAAAAGTCCTTGCTTTTTCGATTCATTTTAAAAGGCAGAAGGGAAGGCCTTGCCTCCAATGACACGTCGTGTAAAAAAGAAATAGTGTTGCAATGCGAGTGGCAGGCCTTGTAGAGCCTAAATAATACATTTTCGAATATATCTTTTGGCCCTTCTATTTCCGACTGGGACCATAAACATTATGTTGGTGCTTAATTAAAAAAAAAAGCATACAGAGTCATCATAAACACACAAACGTATGTACAAATGTCTAACATACACACATATTTCATTCAACATAAGTCGATGCATCAACATATACCATTGTACACGACTTCAATTTGATTAATTCTTTTCCGGTTAATTCCTGAATTATAAATTAACAGAGTTGATGGCATTTCTGTTAATTTATTGAAGAAGTTTATCCTTTTATTAGTAGGCACTTGTTATATTTTATTAATTTTATTTTAACTTCTTCAAAATATCCCAATAACTGGAAAACATCGCGTGTTGTTCCAATTCCTAAAAGTGGACGTCAACTATCCTTAAACAATATGCGCCCAATCAGTATTTTATCCTCTATGTCAAAAATTGTTGAGTTTATTATGAAGGAGCAAATTACGAAGTGGATTGAGTCTAAAGGTTTGCTTAATGAGTGTCATATGGTTTTCGTCGTGGTCGTAATACGGGTTTACTATTGACTTGTCTTACTGATACTATTAGAAAATTCCTAAATGAGGGTAAAGTAAGTGTGGTAGTCTCCGTTGATCTCTCTAAGGCTTTTGATCTTGTTGATCATTCATGCTTGGTGAAAAAACTAAACAGCAAATTTGGCTTTGCTATATCAGCATGCCGATTTATTTGGTCATATTTGAGCGGCCGTGAGCAAATTTTTTCTCTTAACGGACTAAATTCAGAAGCTTTACCTGTTAGATCTGGCGTTCCTCAAAGATCTGTGATTGGCCCTATTTTATTCACACTATTTCTTAATGACTTATTTGATGAACTAAATTTTTGTAAGCCTTTCGTGTTCGCTGATGACATACAACTATTGTGGTCAGGGCAATTTCAATTTTCTGATGTATTACAGGCTACTATAAATCATGACTTAACTTCATTAAGAAATTGGATGCAGGTTAATAAATTTAGGGTCAATCCAGATAAAACTAAAGCCATTGTTGTTAGAACTAACAGATCTAGTATCTTTGAATTAGACTTAAGAATGTCTGGCACTGCTATTGAAATTACTAATGAAATAAGATGTCTTGGTGTTATTATTGACGACAAACTATCTTTTGAATCACATGTTAATGTTATTTGCTCGCGCGTATGTCAAACTTTGCATAGATTATATCATCTAAACCTGTCTCTGCCTTTACGTGTTAAAAAACCATTGGCATATGCATTGTTAATGTCTCAAGTTAATTATTGCTTTGAGGTTTATTCTGGTTCTAACTTCTGTATGAGGAATAGAATTAAGTCTATTATTCATGAAATTGTAAGATTTGTTTACTTACTTAGGCTAAGAGCCCATGTTTCTAATCAATTGAAGGATATTTTGAACCTAACATTTGAAGATTTTCTCAAGTTTCGCTTATTAATCTGTCTTTTTAATATTGTTAAATTTCAAAGGCCTCAGTATCTTGTGCAGATGATTTCTTTTACTAGGTCACTCCGAAATCCCCAGATAATTATTTATTGTACACATAATATGCCGTATGAACATTCTTTTGTGATACGTGCTGCTCGATTGTGGAATTGTTTACCTATTCTTTTGCCATGCCTTTGAAAACGTTTAAACATAAACTTCTTGAATTTTTAAATTCTACCATAGATTAGTTATTTCTTAATGGGACTTATTCCGTGTTTTCTTAATTTTCTCTACATATTTCTATCTGTCGTTTAATGTTATGAATGTTATATTTTACATATTTATAACTTTTGCTATATTTAACCTTAATAAACATCTTTTGTTATATTAATATTTAATTTTTATACTATCATGTTTACTTCATAGTTATATGTAAATACTAGTAATATTTTTATTGGCCAACAGGCCACATGTATTACTTGAAATTAATAATAAATAAATAAATAAATAAATAAATAAATAAATAAATAAATAAATAAATAAATAAATAAATAAATATGTATTTATAATTAAAAAATAATAAAATTTGTGATCTTCGAATAAATTAAAAAATTTAATTTGCGAAGAAAAAAAATAAAATTCGTTCGAAAAATTAGAATTAAACTCAGTGATAAAAAAAATTATGTTCCGAACGAATCAAAATCAAATTATGATCCGAACGAATAATGAGCGTTCTTCCTACTCTGCATTATATCCAGCATAAAATTTTAAGAAAAATTTGAATTTATTTCATATTATTTTAACTTTAAATTTATATTTTTAACCATGAAAAATAAATGTTATAATAAATTCAAAAAATTTAAATAATAAAATCAAAATGGAAGATTCATCGCACAAAAGGATGTAAATTGCAAAAAATATTGACTTGGGGGAGACTGGGGCAGCTTCGGCAATGACGTTTTCGATTTTGCATCACTAACTATTTATGTAAATCTATCAAAAAGCTTCATAAATAACTCACACGAAATTTGTCATCTATAGTTTGCCAACTGATGTTTTAATATTTTTGCAAGAGTACACAGTGGGGCAGAACCGACATTTTTTGGAAATAAATCTGTAACTTCTGATCAACTGGTTGGATTTTAATGAGCGTAGCAGAAGAGTGTACAATGTTAAGTATGGAAGGGGGCACAACAAACCCCTCAGGGGCTGAAATTAGGTACTTCTGACATTAAACATTTTTAATCGCTTGCCAAATTTTTGTTTCCCGTTCGATTTCAAATATTTTTATATACTGTTGTAGGCCTTGATAAAACCTATAAAAAAAACTATATTATACTCTTATAGTTTTTGCCTTTTAATTTTTAAGCACCATAACTTTGCATGTTTTTGCTCTAAAATGTTGCTACCTCTTAATCCAAACTTGCTAAGGGCAATAGCGAGGTGTTCTTGTCTTCCTCGAGAAAAGCTATAAACCTCTAAAACAAAATTAAAAAAAAGGTTGCTATAATCTGACCATGCTAACTGAAAAAAAAATTAATAATAATAAAATAAAACTGATCCTCAATCTGAAATTTTAAACAAGGAAGAAGATGCAATACCTTCCTTTGGATTCTGAACCCTTTCCAACCATGATATCATATCCTTATCTATTAATGATTTATAAGGATATGATAGCATAGTTGGGATATGATAGTTGTACTACTCTAACTATACCCGTTGATTATCCCTTAATGGAATTTATATAAAATAATTTCAGTGCTCCATTATATATAGCGTTCAAATTAAATAATATTTATTTAAAACATAAACATAATTAATTTAATATTAAACAATATTTTATAGTTAAAGTGTATTATTTGTGTTATGTAGTATAGTATTTTACTTTTGAATATTTTAAATTGAAATTTAAATACACAAACAAAAACTTAAGGGTTATTTTTAAAAAATGTTGTTAACATAGCGTTTGTATGTTAATAACATTTAAATACAAATTTCAATTAAAAATATAAATTATTAGTACCACTCACCAAACATTATCCAACAATGACAGCAGGCCTGATGAAATCTTGCAGTTGGCTTTAAAATTTGTTTTATATTTTTTTAAATATTCAAAATTTTGTAAAGTGTATTGATGTAGTGAATGTATAGTGTATATACAGTGGCTCACAGTTTATTTCGTGTTTTTAGTTTTCAGTAAAATTTTAATTGATAATATTCTTATTTATTGAAATAAATGAAAAGATACATATTTTTTTTTTATTTTATTTTTTTTTTTTTTTTTTTGCAATTACAATAACAACATTAAATAGTTCAATCATAGCAATACTTCAATCACAATATAAACGAGAGAAGAAGGTATAGTCGGTCAAGACCGACCATATGATACCCTAC
>MINK01178160.1:0-12953 GCA_001735545.1 Phormia regina
AATTCTTTTTCTAAAGAAAACTTTTAATAAAATCTGTTTTTAAAGAAAATTTTCAATAAATTTTCCTTTTAAAGAAAGAAATTTTCCTTTTAACGAAATTTTCAATGCATTTTTTAAAGAAAATATTCAATGAAATTTTCAATAAATTCCCTTTTTGAAATTTCCTTTTTGAGGGAAATTTTTAATAAATTTCTCTTTAATGAAAGTTTTAATAAATTTTGTTTTTAAAGAAAATTTTCAATAAATTTCCGTTTTAAAGAAAATTTTCAATAAATTTCCGTTTTAAAGAAAATTTTCAATAAATTTCCTTTTTAAGGAAATTTTCAACAATTTTTTTTTAAGGAAATTTTCAACAAATTTCTTTTTTAAAGAAAATTTTGAATAAATTTTCTTTCCAAAGAAAATTTTCAATAAATTTTCTTTTCAGAGAAAATTTTCAATAAATTCCCATTTTAAAGGAAGTTTAATAAATTTCCCTTTTAAGGGAAATTTTTAATAAATTACCCTTTTAAAGGAAATTTTTTATAAATTTCCCATTTTCAAAAAATCGTTTTTTAAGAGAATTTTCAATAAATTTTCTTTTTATATGGAATTTTCAAAAAATTTCCTTTTTATAGGAAATTTTAAAAAAAATTTTCAATAAATTTCCCTTTTAGAGAAAATTTTCAATAAATTTCCCTGTTTAAGGAAATTTCAATAAATTTCCTTTTACAGGAAATTTTTAATAAATTTCTTTTTATAGGAAATTTTCAATAAATTTTCTTTTTAAAGAAAATTGTCAATAAATTTTCTTTTTAAAGAAAATTGTCAATAAATTTCCTTTTTAAAGAAATTTTTTAATAAATTTCCTTTTTAAAGAAATTTTTAAATAAATTTCCTTTTTTCAATAAATTTCCTTTTAAGAAAAGATTTTCAATAAATTTCCTTTTAAGAAAAGATTTTCAATNNAAATGTTCTTTTTATAGAAAAATTTTTAATAAATTTTCCGTTTACAGAAATATTTTTTTTAATTTTTTTCTTTATAAAAAGTTTTTTTTAATAAATTTTCACTTTTTAGAATCCCTTTTTCACAAATTTTCTCTTTATAGAAAATTTTCTATAAATTTTCTCTTTATGAAAATTTTTCTATAAATTTTTTCTTTATGCAAAATTTTCTTTAAATTTTCTCTTTATAGAAACACTTTTTAATAAATTTTCTCTTCATGGAAACACTATTTAATAAAATTTCTCTTTATGAAAACATTTTTTAATAAATTTTCTCTTTATGAAACCAGCTTTTAATAAATTTTCTGTTTATAGAAAATTTTTTAGTAATTTTCTCTATACGAAAACATTTTTTTAAATAAATTTTATCTTTTAGAAACATTTTCAATAAATTTTCTATTTAGAGAAACGTTTTTTATTTTAATAATTTTTTTTTTTAAGAAAATTTTATCATAAATTTTACCTTAAAGAAACGTTTTTTTTAATAAAATTTTCTTTTTAAGGAAATATTTTTTAATTAAATTTGCTTTTTAAAGAAACATTTTCTTTTTATAGAAACATTTTCAATAAATTTTCTCTTAATAGAAATATTTTTTTAATAAATTTTCTCTTTATAGAAGTATTCAATACATTTTCTCTATAGAGCTTTTTTTAATAAATTTTCTCTTCATGGAAACACTATTTAATAAAATTTCTCTTTACGACAACAGTTTTTAATGAATTTTCTGTTCATAGAAAATTTTGTAATAATTTTTTTCTTTATAGAAAATTTAATTTTTTAATAATTTTCTCTATATGAAAACATTTTTTTTAAAGAAATTTTATCTTTTAGAAACATATTTTAATAAATTTTCTGTTTATAGAAACGTTTTTTTTAATAATTTCTTTTTCTTTAAAGAATCGTTTTTTAATAAAATTTTCTTTTTAGGAAATATTTTTTAATTAAATTTTCTCTTTAAAGAAATATTTTCCTTTTTATAGAAACATTTTTAATAAATTTTCTCTTTATATACAAATTTTTAAGAAATTTTCTAATTATAGAAAAAATTTTAATAAAATTTCTTTTTATGGAAACACTTTTAAATAAATTTTCTCTTTTGAAAATTTTCTTTAATAAATTATTTTTTATAAAATTTGCTTTTCTTTTTATAGAAAATATTCCGACTTTTTTATAGAAATTTAACACTTTTTTTTTTAGAAAATGTACGCCCTTTTCTTTTACGAAAACATTTTATAAAAGAAAATTTTATCTTTTCAGAAAAATATTTTGATAAATTTTTGTTATAAAACCCGTTTTTTCTATAATAAAATTTTTTCTTTAAAGAAACGTTTTTTAAGAAAAATTTCTTTTAAAGGAAATATTGTTTTAATTAAATTTGCTTTTAAAGAAACATTTTCTTTTTATAGAAACATTTCAATAAATTTTCTCTTTATAGAAAACATTTTTTAAAAATTTTTCTCTTTATAGAGTATTTCAATACATTTTCTCTATAGAGCTTTTTTTAATAAATTTTCTTTCTTCATGGAAACACTATTAATAAAATTTTCTCTTTACGACAACAGTTTTTAATAAACATTTTCTGTTCATAGAAAATTTGTAATAATTTTTTTCTTTAATGAGAAAATTTAATTTTAATAATTTTCTCTATATGAAAACATTTTTTTTTAAGAAATTTATCTTTTAGAAACATATTTTAATAAAATTTTCTTTTATAGAAAAACGTATTTTTTTTTTTTTAATAAAATTTTTTCTTTAAAGAAACGTTTTTAATAAAATGTTTCTTTAAAGAAACGTTTTTAATAAATTTGTCTAATTAAATTTTTAATTAAATTTTCCTTAAAGAATATTTTCTTTTATAGAAAAATTTTTAATTAAATTTGCTCTTTATATACAAATTTTTAATAAATTTTCTAAACTATAGAAAAAAATAATTAAAATTTCTTTATGGAAACACTTTTAAATAAATTTTCTCTTATTATTTTTTTTAATTATCTTTTACCAAAATTTGCTTTTCTTTTTTATAAAAAATTAACACTTTTCTTTTTTAAGAAAATGTACGCTCCTTTCTTTAACGCTCTTTTATTCTTAAAAATTCTTTTAAAGAAAATGTTTTAAATTTGTTTGCTTCAATTTGTTTCTGTTTCATACGCACCATGAAAAAGATATATATATTTTCTAAGATCGTGGTTTGATTCTGAGTCATACATAGCTATGTATGTACGTGTGTCCGTCTGAAATGTAAGCAGATAGAACTCGAACGTAAATCGTAAGAGGAAACCAAGTTTACTCAATTATTGGCTTTTTACCCTCGTGCTCCCAAAATTTAGTTTTGATATCTGTGTAACAAAAGCTTTACGACAACGAAACAATAGCTCAAAGACCAATTGTTAACCTGAATCCCTAAAAATGGGCGTGTCGGCCCATTTAATCCGCGCACGGAGCTCATTTCAAATCTGCTGCTGATATCTCCTAAAAAAAAACTTGTACGACAAGGGAATTTGTACAAATAGTTCGCAGGATCGATATAATCTCGGAACTAAAATGTGCATCGCCCAACTCCCAATAGTATTTTAGTTCAATATCAATTTTGTTTATATTATCCTCTTAAAGTAAAGCTTGCCCACGAAAAACTACTATGATATAGTATTAATTGGGGGGGTTCAATATAAATTTGAACCAAAAATGGACTGATCCGCTCCACTTTATCGCCCTCACTTTTATATAATAAAAAAACACTTAGAAAACTTTACCGCCCAGCTCCCCTATAGGAAAAAATACTAGAAACACTAGGTTGTTCATTTCATAGTTTTCTTTTGATATCTCTTAAGAAAACGCAATACGATAACGAATTTTTTTTCTACGATATTTCGGGCTTTAATATAAACGTTCGAAAGCCAAAACCGCCCTCAATCNNNCATATAAAGTGAAACGTCAATGAAAATTTATATAAATAGTTCAAAGAACAATGTAAACTCGAAAACAAAAAATGTCCGTGGTCTGTCCACTTTACCACTTTGAAGAAAATACTATAAACACAGGATGTTCTTTGTAGCCTCTGTATAACGATAACAAACTTTTTTACGTATTGAGGGTCAAAATAAACTTGGAAACCAAAAATAGGCTGGTTCCGAGCACTTTACGGCACACCTTATAGTGTGTATAATAGATTCGGCTGAGTGGAATATAATATTCAAACTTATTTGTTTTTAAATTTAAGTTAATTTTAATTCTACAAATTTCTTTTTATGGAAGATTTTTAATAATCTGTTTTATGGAAAATTTTCCTTGAAATTTCTATTAAAAAAAACTTCTTTTTATACAATTTCTTTATTAAAGAAAATAATTGTTATTAACAATTTTTGTTATGTTTTTATAAAAGTTGATTTGTGATGAATTTTATTAAAATTATNNTTTTTTNCGAAAATTTTCAAACCTAATTTTGCGCGANTTCAGCGAAATAACTTTTTCTCTTAATAACATTCCCCAAGCTCCTAGAACCCCCNAAAAATGTGAGNATAACATATGACTGTTTATGATAATATGACCTATGAATATTATACATTTGTAATCAGACATTTATTTTTATGATTAGATTTCATTATATTGCGGACATAAAGGCGTGTTAATATTATTATGACAACGAGTAATAAGAAATGAAAAATATTTAATAATTTATTTAAGAATTTGCCAAAGCACTCACACATATACACGTTAGCAGAGAAATAGTAATGTCTGAAAAAGATAAAAACCATAAGTGGTCATAATAAGCTTAAAAAGAAGATGTTATTTAAGGAAATCCTTTGGGAAAAAGAAAATGAAAATTAGTATAAATCTGTGCTAAGAATATTTAGTTTTCCAAGAAGTTTAGAAGAAAAATATTTAATTTAAAATCAGTTGGACTACAAATAGCTTTTAACTAACTTTAAAATTTTTAAAATATATTTGCACTTAGTATTTATTTTAAAAAAATTATATTTTACACTTTTCTTGGTCTATAATTTCTTTGAGTTGTCATTTGCTTTATATGCCAGTAGCATTTGTCATTAAGCTTTTCATTAAATTTCAAGTTTTGTCGTTTTTTTTTCTTGATGTTATTTTTTTGTTGTTGTCATCTTGTTTTGTTGTGCTGCCATCATCATTATTTAACTCTTATAAATTAAGCTTAACAATTAGTTTAAGCATCAGTAAAAATGTTCATTTAATTTTTAGTTTTTTTTTCCGGTAGAATGTAATAAAACAGCCCACACATTTTTTAGTACTTTAGTGCTGATACTTCAGCCAAGTGGAGTAAAAAAGTACTCGTATAGTAAAAATTTTATATACGGTAAAGTGAAAAAAGGTCTTAAGAGCCCATAATAGAATGTCTGCTACTAATCAATTGTTAAAGAAATTATTTTGAAGCTTTAAAGCTTCTTTTCAAAAATTTTACAAATTTGTATTATAATCTCTTTTTCAAAGTATCATTTTCCACTGTTACAGTTTATTATTAAAAACTCTAGTTCTGCTGGCACTCCATACAACATATTCCACTCAATTTGAAATTCGACTAAAAGAACTTTTGGAAAAAAAGAAACAGAAAAAAAAAACATACTTAACACCCACCACCATCGTCGTCATCATCAACTTAACAAGTACGACAAGCATGACAACTTTAAAGCAAAAACACAACACATATACGCTAACAACTACAACAAAACTAATAATGACAACGACTAATAACAACAACAATGAAAATAAATAAAGCCACAAGTTTTTATGGTCTTTTTGGTTTTCGATCTAAATATTTGTGTTAGTGTGTTTAAATCGTAGCAACTTTATAGCTTCACCACATCCTTTTTAACATGTACGTAAGAGTATATGTAAGTGTGTGTGTGCGTGTAAAAGTTTATGCGTATGTGTATTGTGCTACACATATAATAATGTAAAAACCTCTTGATATTGGTAAAACTTATTAAACTGTTGTAAATCAAATAAAACTATAAAAAAAATGAGAGAAACATACAAAACAGCATCAACTAACTGCAACATATGAGTTACAAATCAGCTACAGAAATGAACAGCACTGAGAGAAATAAGGGGATTTAAAAGACAAAACTAATTGAACAACATGAACTAGAAAAGACTTCGAACTGAACTAGAAGTGAAATAGCAAAAAAATTAAGTGAACTAAAAAATAAAGAGAACAGAAGAGAAGTGAATTATAAGTGAACCAAAGATGAACTAGAACAGCTGGAAATTNNTAGAACACAGCTAGAAATGAACCAGAATTGAACCTGAACTAGAACTGAAATTGAACTCAATTAGAAATAAACTAAAACTCAACTAGAAATGAACTGAAAATGAACTAGAACTTAAAAAAAATAAAATAAAAAAGAAAAGAAAAAAAAAGAAATGAACCAGAACTGAACTAGAACTGAACTTGAACAAAAATAGAATTGAACTTAAACTCAACTAGCAATGAACTAGAATTGAACTAGAACTGAACTAAAACTAAACCAGTACCGAACTGGAGCTAGAACTAAACCAGTACTGAACTAGGACTGAATTGGAACTGAACTTGCACTGAACTAGAACTGAATTAGAACTGGACTAAAACTGAAATAAAACTTAAGTCGAACTGAACTAAAACTCAACTAGAGCAGAATTAGAACTGAACGAGAACATAACCAAAAGTAATCTAAGCTAGAAGTGAACTAGAACTAAAACTAGTGTAGAACTACATCTGAACTGAAACTGAACTAAAACTGAACTAGAACTGAACTAGAACTAAACTAGAACTGAATTAGAATTNNGAACTAGAACTGAACTAGAACTGAATTAGAATTGAACTAGAGCTGAACTAGAACTAAACTAGAACTTAGCTGGAATTGAACTAGAACTAAACTAGCGCTGAACTAGAACAGAATTAGTATTGAACTAGAACTGAACCAGAACTGAGCTGGAATTGAACTAAAACTGAATTTAAACTGATCTAGAATTCCATTGGAACTAAACTAGAACTGAACCTAACTAGAAATCAAATAGAATTAGATATGAACTAAATTAGAACTGAACTAAAACTAAAAAAGAACTGATCTAACACTGAACTAGAAGAAGAGAATTACTGAATTAGAACTGAACTAAAGCAGAATTGAACAAGAACTGAACTATAGCTGAACCAGAACTGAAATAAAACTAGAATTCAACAAGAAATGAACTAGAATTGAACTATAACTGAACCGGGACAGAATTAGATCTGAACGAGAACATAGAACTAGAAGTAATCTAAACTATAACTGAAATAGAACTGATCGAGGGCATTAATAGAACAAAAATAAAACTGTACTATAATTGAATTTATTTGAAACATGAATTAGAATTTGCGATAAATCTTCCTTTCATAGAAATTCTATTTACATAGAAAATTTGGGATAAAATTCCATTCATGGAATTTTTTAAAGAACTTTCTTTTTATAGAAAATTAGCTATGAATTTCGTATTTATAGAAAATGCGTGATCAATTTTAATTTTCTAGAAAATGTACGATAACTTTTCTTTTATAGAAAAGTGTTGACAAATTTTATTATTTCTTTTATTTCTATAGAAAATTATCAATAATTTATTTTTAAATAAAAAATTAGAGATAAATTTTCCTTCTAAAGAAAGCAAATCATTTTATAGGTTTACCGAAGTGGAGCCTAATTAAAACTGAAGTAGATCTGNNAACTAGAACTGGAACTGAACTATTATTTCTATAGAAAATTATCAATAATTTATTTTCAAATAAAAAATTTGCGATAAATTTTCCTTCTATAGAAAATTGGCCATAAATTTTCTTTCTAAAGAAAATTAATTATTTTATATTTTTACCGAAGTGGAGCCTAATTAAAACTGAAGTAGATCTGATATATATAGCAGTAGTGAATCATAAATAAAACTGAAAAAGAATTTATTTTTCTCAGTGTACCTTATGACAAAACTTATTCATATTTCAATATTATATCTGTATATAGAGCTCATGTATCATATAACCGATTCAGATATACATATGAATAGTTTTAATTTGAATTTTTGAATTGTAATTATTTTGCCATAAATTTCAAAGCGCTTTTGTTGTCGTTGATTATTATTTTATATGTTTCTTTGAGCCAATCTAAACTGCAATTAAAGTTGTTTTTTGTGTGGTAATTATATTGTAAAAAATTGACATTTATAGTCATATTTTTTTTCTTGCAAATAAGTAAAACAATTGTTAAAACAAATATAAATGATTTATGGTTAAATAATTTTACTTAAAACAACTTAAAATGCCTATATGTGCATAAAACAAACTTGCCAGTCATGTTAAAAGTTCCAGTAGTCTGAAGAGGAAAAATAAAAATAAAAAAAATCACTCTGTCCCAAAGATGACTTTTTTTTAAACTTAATTGCCAACACCACAAGGAGGTGTGTTGATTTGTTGGCCTATATGAATTGTAACACCTTTTTTTAAGGGAAGGAGATGTTTGTATAAGGCCTATGTCTATGTGGAGAATAAACGAAATCCTTTGTGTAAAAATTATAAAGACCTATGGAAAAAAATCGCAAAGTTTTTCAAAGAGTTTTAAGTGAAAGACTAAGAAAAAAATTGAGAAATATTTTTAAAGCCAAAGGGTTGTGTGCATATGTTGTGTTTGTTTGCTATGCACTTTCAATGAAAAGGTAATAAAAGAGTAAATCAAGGAATACATATATAAGTGATGTAGAGTTTGTACATATACTTGATTAGCTAATTTAGCGCTTTTTATTTAATGTGAAGTTTTGAAGCAGAACTGGAATTGAACTAATATTTAAATAGAACGGAACCGAACTCGAAGACTGAACTAGAATTGAACTAGAACTATAGTAGAACTGAACTATAACTGAACTAGAGCTGAACTAGAACTAAACTAGAACTGAGCTAGAACTAAACTAGCGCTGAACTAGAACTGAATTAGTATTGAACTAGAACTGAACCAGAACTGAGCTGGAATTGAACTAAAACTGAATCAAAACTGAACTAGAACTGATTTAGAATTCCTTTGGAACTAAACTAGAACTGAGCTAGAGCTGAACTAGAACTGAACCAAACAAGAAATGAAATAGAATTAAATATGAACTAAATTAAAACTGAACTAAAACTAAAGAAGAACTGACTTAAACCTGAACTAGAAGAAAAGAATTACTGAATTAGAACTGAGCTAAAACTCAAGAAGAACTTAGCCAGAACTGAACTTTAACTGCGCTAGAACTGCACTAGAACTAAGCTACAACTCCCCTATAACTGAACTAAAAATGAACTGGAACCGAACTCGAACTGAGGTAGAAGTACTACACTAGAACTGAACTAAAAAGGAAATGAACTAAAACTAAACTGAAGTAGAACTGATCTGAGGCTAAACTAGAACTGAACTAGAATTCCATTGGAACTAAACTAGTATTGAACTAGAGCTGAACTAGAAGTAAACCGAATTAGAAATGAAACAGAATTAGATATGAACTAAATTATAACTGAACTAAAACTGAAGTTGAATTAAAACTGAAGAAGAACTGAACTAGAACTGAAGTAGAACTGAACAAGAACTGAACTAGAACTGAACTATAACTAAACTAGAACTGAACTATAACTAAACTAGAACTGAACTAAAACTGAACTAGTACCGAACTAAAACTCAAGAAGATCTGAAGCAGGACTAAACTATAACTGCGATAGAACTGCACTAGAGCTGAGCTGGAAATGCACTAGACCTTAACTTAAAATGAACTGGAACTGAAGTAGAACTGAGCTGGCACTAAACTAGAGCTGAACTAAAACTGATCTGAACTAGAAATAGAATTAGATATATATTTTTTTTAATTCATTTACTTTATTATTCAATTTTGTTTAACAATATTTTTAATACTACACCTATGAACTAAATTAGAACTAAACTAAAAGTGAAAAATAACTGAATTAAAACTCAAAACTCTGAACTAGAACTGAACTGAAACTAGAACTGAACTGGAGCTAAACTAAAACTGAACTAGAAGTTATCTAGAACTGTAGTAGAACTGAGTTGGAAGTGAGCTAGAACTGAACTAGAACTGAGCAGGAATTGAACCAGAAGCAAGCTAGAACTAAACTAGCGCTGAACTAGAACTGAAGTAGAACTCAATTAGAATTTAACTAGAATTGAAATAGAACTGAGATGTAATTAAACTGAATTAAAATTGAACTAGAACTGATCTTGAATTCCATTGGAACTAAACTAGAACTGAACCGAACTAGAAATGATATAGAATCAGATATGAACTAAATTAGAATTGAACGAAAACTAAAGAAGAACTGACTTAAGAGAAGAAGAGAAGAAGAACTGAACCAGAACTGAACTGTAACTGTACTATAACTGATCTGGAACTAAAACTAAACTAGAACTGAACAAAACCTTAACTAGAACGAAACTAAAACTGAACTAGAACTGGATTAGAACTAAATTAATACTGAATTAAAACTGAATTTGATATGCACTGGAACTGAAATAAAACTAAAGTCGAAAGGAGTAAAAAAATTCGAATTGCTTTTTTCTATTTTTAGCGTTTATCTTAGATATTTTAAAGTTTACAATACTTAATCCTGATTTCAATTTTAAAATGAATTCTGCTATATGTGAATAAATGTTTGCATGTGTGTACACATAAATATGTTTATGTATGTGTGTTTGTGTATATGACTTTGTGCATGTCTATGGATGTTTAATTTTCATGTATAGTGTTGATGTGTGATGCTAATTTACATATTTTTGCATAAACAAAGAATGAAGAGAAAAAAAAAACGCTTGTTTGATTTTGATTAACATGAGCATGCAAGAAAACTCATATAAATTGTGTTTCTCTATTCCTTACTATGCAAATATAGGTGTTTCTCTATATATTTGTATAAGCTGCACAAAAATAGGGTTATATAAGGTATTAAAATGAGGCTTAAATGAGGAAAATGAAAAGGTCTGAAATTTGCAGTTTATGAATGCAGTAAAATGCATATATTTCTTAGTTTTTCATTCGTTATGAAATGGCCAGCTAAACTATGAATAAAGCACAACAATAGATTTAATGCGGAAATGCAAAAACTTAATCAGACCACTTTGGAATTTTCAAGTTTTATATGTTTTCAAGAAATCTAAACAAAGGAAGTATTTACATGATTTTATATTTTATCTGTAAGTTGATAATTAATATGAAGTCCATATTAAATTAGACTAAAGCATTTAAATTTCATTAAAGATAATTCTGTTAGCATTATATCATTTAAAATAAAAACAAATTTTAAAATATTTACAATAATTTAAAGGATTTCCGGTTTAATATTACAAAAAGGAAATAATTTATATTATGTATTTTTTTTAATATTAAACAAAAAATCTCATTCACTCTTTTAATTTACTTTACACTCCCCTGATAGCCAGGAAAAGAAAAAACAACGAACTTCATCATCGGACGCAATTACATTGTGTGGCATATTGAACGAGTTTTCAATTAAAATCATACAAATATCACAGACGACTACAACATCTTTACAAGGGATATACTTCATCGACCAACCAATAAAGTCCAAAAAATCACATACACACACACACCCACTCTCTCTCAATATCCAAAAATTATTATGTTGTGCACGTATAAATGAAGCAACAATTTCCATAAGTTTTTTAAAAATGAATAAAATATAAAAGCCAAAACAAAATGTGAACCTACTACAAAGAAGCAGCAGCAGTAGTTGTAACGATGTCCGTATATGTTTCCAAATGTTTTGCTGTTCTCATCTTCATCAGTATCTCTTACAGGGTGGGCAGAAACGAGTCAAAGCAATTAAAATCTTTCGAAAACCAACGAAAGTAAAAGAAAATTAAATAAGGGAATTAAAACGGTAAACATAAAGGACACAGAAGATATACTACATATTTTAGTAAATTAAATTTAAAATAAAAGCTTAAATTGAACAACAATGTGAGGTTACATTCCCATACTCGCACTAATCGCTCTCGATGACAGAACTAAAGAATTTATTAATACTGCTTAAAAACTTTGCATCTAGTTTAATTCTAGTTTCGCTCTATTGCAGTTCTAATTTTAGTTCAGTCCAGTTCAAGAAATTCATCGCATTTTTTTTTGTTTATAAAATTAAAATTTATCGAAGACTGTACCAGTTTTAGTTCAGTTCTAGTTTGGTTACAGATAAGTGTTAGTTCTTTCAAATTTAGTTTAGTTCTAGCTTAATCTTAGTTCAGTTAAGTTCAGAAAATGTATTCCATTTTTTTATAAAAGGAAAAATTATCAAAGAAAATTTATCGAATATAGTTCAGTAATGGTTCAGTTCCAGATAAGTTCTATATCAGTTCTAGTTCAATTCTAGCTCAGTTCTAGTTGAATTCTAGATTAGATCTATATGTAATAATATGTAGTTCTAGTTCATTTTTAGTTCAAATCTAGCTCAGTTCTAGTTTAGTTCTAGCTTGGTTCGAGATCACTTTTATATCAATTCTAGTCCCGTTCTAGTTCAGTTCTAGTTAAGTTCTATTCTAGTTCAGTTCTAGTTTTAGTTGTTTCCTATATCAGTTCTAGGTCAATTCTAGTTCAGTTCTAGATCAATTTTATATAAGTTCTAGTTTTGTCTTAGTTAAGTTCTAGATCAATTTTATATTCTAGTTCAGTTCTAGTACTATTCTAGTTCAGTTACAGATCAGTTCTATTTCAGTTCTAGTACTATTCTAGTTCAGTAACAGATCAATTCCATTTCAGTTCTAGTAATATTCTAGTTCAGTTCTAGGACAATTTTAGTTCAGTTGTAGTCAGCTCTTTTTTAGTTCTAGATCCATTTTACATCAGTTTTAGTTCTGTTCTAGTTCAGTTCTAATTCAGTTCTAATTCAGTTCTACTTCAGTTCTAGTTCAGTTCTAATTCAGTTCTAATTCAGTTCTAGTTCAGTTCTAGTTCA
>MINK01178165.1:0-12012 GCA_001735545.1 Phormia regina
AGAAAATATAATAAGCTGTTTTCCTATAGTTCAGACGGATATTAGGAGCTTTTGAAGGATTGTTTCTTTATTAATCACACAGAAATGTTGTATTATCTTTAGTACTACTTAATTCAAAAGATGCATATATATATGTAATTTACAAAGTAATTTACAAAGTTCGATTAGTCGTTGGACTATGATTGTTATTAATTTTTAATTTAAAATTAATCGCTTCAAATCTTTTATTTTTTGAAACCACTGTTACCATTTCGATACTAAGTACTTTAAAGACAAAAAAGAAATTGGAGATATTTCACCATTTTAGTACGAGTACTTAACAATTTCTTCATATTCAAACGTCACAACAAACAATAACATTTCATATAAATCCTCTTAAAGAACAACTGTTGCAACAAGAAAAACAAATAAAAAAGAGGCTACAAACAATAATATACGACGACATACTAGCTAATAAGTTAAAAGATGTGCAACGGTTTTTTAGTACAATTGTACGACATAAATCCAATACCCAAAAAAAAAAAATGCTTTTGGTATTTTATTTTATTTCTTTGACGATTGTAGTGCCATGGACTTACAAATCGATAAAAAATGAAGAAAGAAAAACAATACCATCATCATAGTGAGGAGAAAAATAAATCTTAAAAGAGTTTTGCACCTACTCTGGTATAACAAGAGATCTAGAAGAAAAAAAATTAAACTTTATAGACAGCATCACCCAAAGCTAATGAAGTTTTAAAGAATTATTTCAATGATAACTAAAATCTTATGAAGATTAGATATAAATAAATTTTTACTTTCATAATATCATGTTTTACTTTGAAGTTATTCTGAGACTTATTTTTCAACCTAAAACTTTATATTTTTCCAAAATATAATCTCACACTTTGATTCTATAGAATTATACTCCTAGGTTATATTTTTACATACTTCGGGACTTATATACTTATATTATTAGTACAATATTGAGGTAAGTTTTTTTTGTACTATCAGGTTTTATAAATCGTATACCTTAAGACTATATGTTAGCCGATAGCCTTAGATGCTAGTGCTTAATTTCCTATAATGTATTGTAATTTTAATTATAATGAATTAATAAAATAATAATAATAATAATAAGACTATATTGTTTTCCGATTTCAGTATTAACTGTCGTATAATTAATAAGTTTTGAACCCTTACACGTTTCTCACTTATATTTAACGTTCTTGTAGTATTAGAACACCCTCTTATATTCTAAAGTCTTATAAATCGTATATGTTAAGATTATATTCTTCCCGATTTTGTTATATACTAGCGTATACTTAATAAATCCAGCACTATAATTGGAAACCATTATTTTACATTAACGGTTCTTAAATGGATATTCCTGAGGTTATCGAATATGTATTTAAAAATAAACATACATTTTTAATAAAAATATAAAACTAATTTTTAAAATAAAAAAGCAAAAGTATCTTTATTTTTAAGTCATCCCTGTGAAGACATTTTTCTGAAAAGTATAAAATTTGTAAATGTTTTTAAAGAAAACTTTAATTAAAAATGTCATTTTTGCAATTAAAAAATGCCTGTAAAATCATTACATTAAAGCACGTAATTTTTTAATGTAAAATTACAAAAAATGCGTAAATTTCAACTTTATATGTTTAATAGAACTAATTACTTTGAATTGTGTTTAATATTACTACACATAATATATAGTATTTTATATGTTGCGAAACATGTTTCTATTAATGCTTTCACTTTAACTTTATTACTACTATAAAAATGTGTAATTGTACTTCGTTGAACTGAATAGTATAAAAACTGTCAGAAGAAAATTATTAACTTTCAATAATAAAAAATAAAATACTGAAATACAATATTTTTAATAAAGATAAAAACAAATTAACGTTATTAAGTATTGCTTCTTATATTTAAAATACAACATTGTGAATACATAGTGAATTGCCGCGTAATTTCATCAAACTCAAACAATTCAAGATATTAATGCAACTTCTTCTAATGCAAACAACATTTTATCATCATGCAATGAAATTATCGAAAGAGGGATTCAAATAAATATAAACATTTTCAGAAAATGCAGTTAAAATCTGCTTCTTTTTTTTTTTTTCTCAAAATCGCATAAAATTGTCTATTTTACATATGTTTTTTTTTTTAACTGTATGTGTACATTAATTCTTTAATATAATAAATTATCCTTTATAAAAGTTCCTTTTATCCATACTTATATTTTTTATTAGAATAGGGATTGGAGTATTTTTATTAAACATTTTTCGTGCATGTATACATTTTTCACTGGTCTTTTCGACACAAAATCTGTAAAATTAAATGCAACTGATATGTAATAGGAGTCAAGTTACCTACTATAAATGGGGTAAATTTACATGAAAATTTACTCTATTTATAGTACACTCTAAAAATGCATTTAAAATTACTTTTATAATGCAAGTAAATTTTCATGTAAAATTTTAGAAAATGTGTAAATTTAAACAGAAAATGTTTATTAGAATAAATTACATTATTTTGTATATAAAGATACGCAAAAATTTATGTATACTGAACGTTTATAAACGTGTTTACAATATTATACATATTTTCCATTTATAAATACAGAAATTGTGCCTAAAATGTTTGTTTTAAAGACAAAGTTCCTAAACATTTTTACTTCAAGTGGGACGTATATAAATTGTCATTTTTTTAAATAAAACAAATCAAAAATATCAAAATGAAATACATATATTATTGAAAATAAAAAAAAAAATAATAATTAAAATTGCTAAAAAATTAACTAATTTTTAAAAATTTGAGCAATGAGGTGTGATAAATTGCTACAAGCAAGAGTGTAAACAATTCGAAAGTAAAATAAAATGTTGCAGACAGAAATACTAAAAAATCCAAAGGATTAAAAACAGACATATTGTTGATTTTATGTATTTAAATATATTTTTTCATAGGATGTTGAAGTGTAGTTTTTAATATTAATAATCCTGGGGTGTGTACCTACATAGTTTTGTTTAATTTTAAACATTTTAACTCTAATTTTAGGCACAATAAAGAGTATGTTGCTAAACAATGCTTGGATACATTGAGAAGTAATTTTACATACTTGCAGTATTTTTACCGTATTTATAGTAGGAGTCAAGTTACCTACTATTAATAGGGTAAATTTACAAGAAATTTTCTATGAGTGAAGGTAACTTGACTCCTACTATAATTAGGGTAAATATATAAAATATGTTTAAATTTAAAATATACACACATTTTATGTAGAAATAAAGAACACCAAATGTGTAAAGTTACCTGTTATTGATATATTTAAAAAAATGTTTAGCAACATATTATTTTAATTTATTTTTATACATTTTGTGTCTAAAATTACATACAAACTGCTGAGAAGTACATTGATTATTTTTAAAATAATTTTATTAGATATAATTTCACAACATTTTCATTATACATATTTGTAAATATCAACATTGGCATATAAATGTTGATATTTACAAATAAAAATATTTCCAATTTAATAGTAGCACTGCATTGGGTTTGGTCATTAGCATATTAGTTGAAGGCTTGATTGATGTATCGTGATATAAGAGGGACAGCAATCTTGAAACTATTCTTCAGACACTTTTGATAATAAGAGATATTATTTTACAGATTGTTTTTATTTGATTTACCTAATTTCAGTCAATAATTAAAATAATGTTTGCTCAACTTTTATTTCCGTTTGTTCCAATGTAATAGCTTTTAATATATTTTAGTTATATATTGGTTATAAATGTGAAAAAATAAAGAAATTATTATAACAATAATAATAATAATAAATATTTGTAAAAATTAAACTTTGACAGTTTTTGTCGTACTATCTTTTATTAAGTAAGAATGCATTATTTGTTTATTTGCCTTATTCTTAAAAATATAAATTTATTTGTTGTTTTCAATATAAAATTTTGAAACGTATTTTCGTTTCGTTTTACAGAATAAGGTCGTTGCGTTTTATAGAATAAGGTCATAATTTTGTGAAACATAATTGTACACACAAAATTAGGAATTATAAATCTAAAATATTTATTATATTATAAACATGTTTACAAAATTGAAAACACTGAACTTTTTGTGTAATTTCGTACACAAAAGTATGTAATTTATTTTGATACACATAATTTATTTAAATTTATGAATTTTCTGTAATTTTCAACAAAAGAATACTGATTTTATAGTATGTAAAACAATATATGGTTTTTAGAGTGTGGGATATATATGAAAAAACTTGAAAAAAATATTTGGTAAGCGATTAAGCCCCATTAGGACTCTGTTGGGTACCTTTCCTAAACTTAACATTGTACACACCTATGCTACACCTTTACCAACTTTCAAGCAAACCCAGCCAGCCGATTAGAAGTTACAGTTATTTGTGGGCTTTGTTCAATTATATTTTGAACCAAGAGATTTAAAAATATTTTAGTTGAAATATAGCGAATTTATCCGCTTATTGTCTCCGTAAAATCTTTTCATCAATTTTAGGTTGAATTATTTTAGCTTTTTTTATCTGATAAACCAAAGAATCGTTTTTTTTTTGTGGACGCACAGAATGATATTAGAATGACTTTATCCAAAAAACGTTCTTAAATTAAATATTTTAATATTTAGTTATTTTATCAGATTGAATTTGTAAATTATTGGTAAGATAGATCTTATGAGAACCCCTGTCTTATACTATTAAATTAATGACTTATATCTTAAGTTTTATACCTTTCTTATAATGTATATTTTAAAGTTTGTATACTCTCATTACCAAGTACTTATACTTTCCAACTATAATATTAATATTTTTCCTTTTATCTAATAGTTACTATATTTAAACTTCTGTCTTTATAATCGACCAACCAGTAAACGGATCGAATAAAAAAATATATATTAAGTATCGGTTAGTTAATTCGTTTAGTTTAGTTTTGCCGCTTCACATGGTATCATAAATTATACGAATAATTGACGCTTTCAGTGAACTCAAAATGCAAAAAAGAAAAACGAGAAAACAAAAGAAAATAAAGCAAAACAAAACAAATGAAAAACAAAAAAAATGTATTTTAAACGACAGCCAACAAGGCTGTCGTCATTTTAATAAGAAGATAGGTAGGTGGTTGCTAAGATGTTGCAGTTATTTTGGATTTCTTTTTTATACCCTACACCACCATAGGTGGTTGGGGTATTATGTGTTTTTGCAAATATTGTAACGCAGAGAAAAAATTTTCCTACACCCAACCCTTTTAAAGTTATACCGTACATCGACTACGAAATCACGTTTTTTTAAGTTTGATTTACATGTGCCGTCCGGTCCGTCTGTTGGACTGGACAGGCTGGCTCGGCCTGTCCTATCGTAAAGCTTGTGCGCCAACAAGTACAGGTTTCGCAATTTTAAGAGATAATTGATGAAACTTGGTACATCATGATTTTTTGGACCAAGGACGCGAAAAGCCTATTTGGATTTGGTCCAGATGATCGGCCCCATTATTCACTTTAATACAAGCTTAATAGGTCCCATAATTGGCTGCCTTCCGATTTCGGTACCCGTAAGGCAAATCGGTGTGGGTAGTCATATGATCAGTTCTTGACCGACTATACCTTTTCTTCTCATTTTTTTTGTTTTGGGGACCTTCTGATACGATGAGACTAGGTGCGTGTTGGAATTAAAGATCTCTTTATATTTTGCCATCTGAGTATGCTGCTATTATTGGTGCTGTGCCTTCTTCATTACATATTTATTGTTTATTATGTGTATAGTTTTTTGTTTTGGTTTTGGATGCGCTAACAGAAGCCAAATTATGTTAAACAATTTTTGTATTTGGTGTGTTTTGTTGTCTTTTCATAAAGTTACTGCGGTAGGTCTTTGATTGAGATGCCCTTTGTAAACAACAACATGCTTCTTGTACTTATTTCGATTTATAAAGATGAGATGAAGATCAAAGATAAGAATCTTCCAAATTTAGAAAGAATAAGTTTGAATGTACTATATGATTTATAGTACAAGTACAAGGAAAATGTAATTTTTAAACGGATTTGTTAATGTTAACCCCTTGTTGTGTTCGTTGTAGAATTATCCGTGCAACATAATATAGGGGGCCTACGATGTTATTGATGGTGGTCGATTCTTAAAGATAGTGAAAAATATTTTGTAGTTATATAATCTTAAGCAAGATGTTTAGGTTGAAATTAACAAAATTATGCTAAATAATTTAATTTTGGAATAGATTTTTTGGATTGTACCTTTTTAACTGTAAATAGATGTAAAAGGAAATAAATATTCACTTGTACCTACACCACCCAAAGGTTGGTGGGGATATGTGTTTTGTTGCAAATAATGTAACGCAGAGAAAATTTTCCATACCCACCAGAATCAACTTTTTGAGTCGATTTCAACGATGGTTCCGTCCGGTGGTTAGTGGCTGGCTTGGCTGTCCATAGTAAAGCTTGTGCGCAAGACAGGTCGGCCATTTTAGATATATTTTGATGAAATTTGGATACACTGATTTTTTTTTGGTACAAAGGACGAAGCCTATTGATGTTCCATGATCGGCCCATTATTTCACTAGCCCCCATACCCAAATGTTTAAAATGACATTATTTAAATGAAACTTAACACAAATATGTTTTATGTAAGCTAAAATCTGGTGCCAAATTTCATGCTAATCGGTCCATAACTTGACCATTGTCCCATATAAGACCCCATTCTGGAATCACCAAAAAAGTGCATGAATACATGTGAATCTTAATATCGACGTAATATTCTGCAAGTCAGTATATTTTATTTTTCACAAGGACGAAGCCTATTGATTTTGTTCATGATCGGCCCATTATTTCACCTAGCCCCCATACAAATGTTTAAAAATTGAAATATTTAAATGAAACTTAACACAAATATGTTTTATGTAAGCATAAATCTGTGTGCCAAATTTCATGCTAATCCCAATAAGCTATTTTAAAATGTTTATAGTATTATAGTTTTTGCCATTAATATAATTTCAGTATATAGTCTTATACCTACACAGAATATACCGAATATATATTAAAGATATTTAATACAATCTCATATTTTTAAGATACTTAATAATCTTATATTCTCAGGCAATATTATTTTACGTACAAAATACTTATATAACCACATTATTTTGTTATACACACAAATTACCTCTATTACAATTTCCCACTACTTTCTTATAATTGTACTTCTAAACTGCATTTTATACTATAATAATAAGGGCTTATACCGAAACTGACAGTATTCTGCTTAGAAATATGTTTTTAAAATGATTATATTTCTAAATTGCACTTATTTAATATACCTGTTTTATGTTAATTAACTATTGTACTAGAAAAAATCTTTAAAAAAGATTTGTTTTCAACATCAAAAGACTCCGATTCTTTCGAATTTGCTCTAATCATTAATATAAATATGACAATTTAAATTAAATTACATTACAATAACCAAAAATGGGTTAAAAAAAAAATTAATAAAAACAATAAACAAAAAAACACTAATAGTAAATATTCGTTTATAACAACATTATGCGTTTGGCTGGCACTGCAAAGTTTAACCAATTGCGCTGCTATAAGTTTTATAAATTCATAAGTAAACCCTCCATTTAGTACAGGTACAGGTGGTTATGGCCATTGTATGCACTATGGTGCAAAACACACACCGCCATAATAATATTTATACAAATCTCATTTACACTGCATAATATTTGTAAATTGTGTGAAACATTACCTTACAGTTTTGAATGTGTGGTGACAGTACTGTTCCAAAAATTATAACTATAACTTTACATTTTTATAGAAAAAATAAAAAGTTATCTTATTTTCCATATCAAAAAAATTACAAATACATTTTTTTATAGAAATGATAAATTTTCAATTGCAAATAAAAGTTGACGAAAATTTTTCTATGGAAAATAAAAGTTATCATATCATTTTCTATCGAAAATTATAGTTCTCGATTAATTTCATATAGAAAATTATTGTTATGGGAAAATTTTCTATAGAAAATTATAGCTACCGTTAATTTTTTTTATAGAAAATTAAAGTGATCGGTCGAAAATAATAGTTATTGATAACATTTTAATTGAAAATCGTTAGTAATTCAAATTAGTCAGATCTGCTGGGCTGATAGTCTCGCCTCCGGTGTGAGAGTTAGAGTGCCAGTGTGTCGTTTGTTTGTTTGTTAAACATGCCAGTAATACAACAAAAATTTCGTGTTAAACTTTTATATCAAAAAAAAAAAAAAAATTACCAACAACAAAAAGCGTTGGAGTCGTTTGGTGTTAGTGTTGTCGTCAATATTGTCGCTTTTATTGTTGTTAAAATTTTGTTTTTCATCTCTTTTGCACTGATCACAAAATAATAAAAAATATATAAATTTTTTCGGTGCATTGTTGTTTTTTTCGCATCGTTTTATCACATTTTGGTTTAGTTTTATTTTGTTGTTTTATTTTTGTTGTTGTCTCGTTAACTTAAAATAGTTTTGTTCAAAGTTGTCATCATTTTGTTTTTTTTTTTTTAATAAATAACTGTCTTTTGGTACTATGGATAATACAACTTTAAAAGAGTGAAATCTTTAGAGGGCGATGTATCTTTAGAAAGATATATTATTTTGTTTAAAAAATTACAAAAAAATTACAAAAAAATTTCCAGGACTCACTTAGTCGCGATACAATTTATAGAGTAGGTAATTATCCTAGAGAGAAAAGAACTAACACGGGATTGGTCCAACGTGACAGGGACCGGTTCTAGTTCTAACACTTTGTATGACTTAGACCTATCACTCAAACATCGCTTTGGCCTATGATGGAGAAATTGACCTTTTTTAAACAGTTTTGGGACAGGTCACAGAACTAACCCGAAAGGGCATATTCAGTATAAATATAATATAACTTTGTAAAAACAAATAGGAAATTGTTTTATTTTGTTGTATTTTTTCTCATTTTCTTTTTAATAATTACATTTTATATTATAATCGAAACCAGGTTATAATCGAAACCAGGTTATTTTTACTTATCTCATGTTTTATAGTCTTACACGCTTATCACTCAGCCACAGTTTGTTATTGCGCGCAAGTTGCTAATTTCTCATTTAACATGCAAGCTAAAAATTAGCTCTCACTGGTTAAACTGGTTCTCAACTGGAACTTTGATGACTGTAAGAACTTTCTTGGCTATTAGGTGTCAATTGGTACTCAACTGGAACTGAGGGACCGGTACTATTGCACCAATTGTAACCAATTTTCCGCAGGGTACTTTCAATTGATGTCGCTTATCTTAAAAACTACAAAAATAAATATGAAAATCCTAATTTATTTTTAATAACCTTTCCCCATAAATTTTCTTTACATTATCCATTCTTTAACTTACTGTCTGTCCCCTGGTTCACTTCTATTAATAATGCTCTGTGTTGATTTATCTGACTCTAAGTCACTCTTTGTCCGTCTTTCAACACATTTGTTTGGTAACCTTTTTTTCTTAATATTATTTGTATTGTCAGTACTACGAGTATTTTGCTGTTGATTTTGTTTTACTTTTTGTCATTTTGTTCAAGATTCTGTCGGTATCTTTTGTTTTCTTAACTTTAGTTTTTTTCTTGACTCTATAGAGTAAACTCTGCATTGGTGATCGTTTTATTATTTCATCTTTTTGTCATCGTTTGTGGGTTTTAGGTTTCTTTCAATATTTTGGTTTTTGTCATCTTTTTTTTTCTGTTTTGGTACTTTTTAGTGTTGACAGTTTTGAGAAATTGTTGTTGTTGGTTGCTGTTGTTTGAAGATTTGCATAATTATGTTTTAACAAGTTGTCAAATCGTTATAAATTGAGTTTATATTTTTTTGAATAAAATTTTAAAAGATGAAGGTAAAAAATAAATCTGTCAATGAATTGTTAAATGTAGTTAAGATTCGTTATGAGTTCGCAGTTTTCTTTTGTTTGGAAAATGTTAAGAAAATAGGATTTAAATAATTATTTTAATTTTAAATATTGTACATTTAAATTTTTATACAAAAATCGATAATTTTCCAACATAAATTGAAAATATCGCTAAAGTGATAATAATTATCGATAAATTAAAAAAATAATAATAAAAAAGTGTACAGAGCAAAACTACTATTCGACATAAGAGTTTCTAATAAAATTAAATTAAAAAAAAAAAAATAGTAAAATATTCTTAGAACTTTTAAGTAAAAATGTGCTTTAAAGCAAGCACCCGAAAACGTTTTTTTTTCTTTTTTTTTATTTTTCAATCAAAATAAATATCTTTAAAGTTCAAAATGTTTTTTTCATTTGGGGAAAAAAAAGAAAAATATGACGAAAATAATAAATATCTTTAACCACGGACTATAACAGACAGGAATCAGCTGGTGTTAATAACAGGATGAACCGAAAATTTTCTAAAAATATTATGTCAAATCGTAGTGATTTGCAGAGAGAGATAAGTTTATAAAAATATATGTCTATACCTTTTACCGGTATTTTATTTGTAAACAAACTTTTTTTTTTTTTTTTTTGCAATTAATTAAAAAGTTTATGTTGAAAAATAATAAAAACATGCGTATAATTAGAAGAGTTTTTTTAATCTAAACCAACAATATAACAAAAAAATATTAAGTAAACACTTTTGTTTTTGAATACCTGTTCAATTATTATTTTATAGAAATAATAATATTTCTTCAACGTTTACATTAATTTGTATTTTTATTTAAAATACAAAATTTTCTACGACTAGGTTTATTTTTTCAAACATTTTAAGTTCCAGGGAAAATATTTTTGGAATTCTAGATGGAAAATATTTGTTTCGTTTTTACATTTTTATAAAATAAATCTAAATGCATGTGCATTTTACTTTAAGAATTTTATAGATTTAAAGGTAAGAGATTTTCTATGTAGTACCGACCAGAATAATTTTGCAAATGAAAAGGTTATATAAAACATTGAAACATAATCATAAAAATTACATAATAAGAGTAAAGTTTTAACCAATATAACGTGTAATGTTAGATATAGTGTACTAGATAGCAATATGTTAGCAAAAAATAGTTAAATGCTGTAGCTCATATTATTCACATTATATTTAAAAACTTAACAACAATAAACAAATATAAAACTTGGTCGCATCCAAGTTTTATGTTGAATTGATGTATAAATAATTTTTTTTTTATGTAAATCAATTGGATTCGTCTCTGAGCAGATATGCAGGGGAAGGAATTGGTATTAAAAAAAAAATACGCAGTTATTTTTACTGCGTCAAAAACCTTCAAATCGACTGAATTTTAAATTTAATACAGATTAAAATTAACTTAGAAAGCCATTTATAAAATGACATTAAAATTGAGGGCAAAAAAATTGTTCCGTTATGTTTCGAAAAATCACAAAAATTAAATTTTTATTTTATTATTTTCACTTAATAACCTCTTTTAAGCAATCTGATATATGTTATATTCATATCAATTTAATACCATTTTTATTCGTGAATTTAAAAATTTTAATTTTATGTGAATTTAATTTGAAAATGTCTACATAATAAGGATGATCTATTATTCCTCCTATAAATACTAAGCCTTCAGACCCCATCAAAAACCCCCTAACTATAATCCTTCAAACACAGCTTTTACGGTGGATACCATATTTCTCTCTTTTACCTCGGTACATAAATACCTTGTGATAGACTAGAATATATTGAATACAAAATAATTTAGGTTTATCTTCAATTGCAAAAATTGTGTCCTTTCAGAAATTTGCTGACTTTCTGCTATATTCTCTTACAAATTATAGTCTAAATTTTTTACTGTATTAAGATGTGGAAGAATTATAGCATACCTGGCTCTAATACTATATTTCTTCAATATGTCTAAATTTATAGAATACAACGAGTGTATAAGTGTCTAAAGCTACGTATACACGGTTGTCAGATTTGACAATGTTGGCAGAAAAATGTTCAGAAAATATCTAACAACCGTGTAAACTTACAATT
>MINK01178167.1:0-11691 GCA_001735545.1 Phormia regina
TTTACCTTTCAAAGCTTTTTAAGAAATGGTCTTTAAATTTAAAGTTTAAAGCTTTATTTGTTTATAATTTTTTTAATATTTTTTTGTTTTTCTTTAATGTTTTCAATAGAATCTTTTACTTGAAACAAGTTTTTACTTAAACAACTTGAGCTTTTTAATGTTTTTTAGGTACAAGGTTTATTTTTATTAAAACAATAATTAAGCTAAACTCCTTGAAACCCCTAAATTTTTTTTTATTTAAAAGCTTTTTTGTTTTGTATTATTTTTTTTTAACTATAAATAAAGCTTTATCTTAAAAACATTTTTATTTCGAAAGCTGTTTTTTAGTTTCAAAACTATTTTAGCTGTCATTGTTTATAGTTTTTAATTATGTACTTTTATCTATAAAAGCTATCATAGAAATTATCTCTTCATTTTTCAAAAGCTTTTTTAAAAACATGCTGTTTAGAAACTCTCAAAGTTTTAGTAAAGAACACATTTTAAGAAAATATTTTTATAATGCTTTAAATAGAACTTTTGGCTTTAAATAACTTTTTAACGACCTCTGCCTTTGAAAGCTATTTTAAGAAAGCATCTTTAATTTAAAAAGTTAGAAAAGCTTTTTTAAGGAAATTCCATTAGAATAATTTTCAAATAAATTAAAAAACATATTTATTTTATCTTTTAAGGCTTCCCTAGAAATGCTCTTTTAGAAAGAATTTTGAATTTTCAAAGCTTTCGTTTAAAAGATATGTTGTTTCAAAACTTTATTAGATAATGTTTTTTTTTTTAGAAAGTATTTCTTTAAAGCTTTTTGATTGTTTTAATAAATAATTACAAATGTTTTTCCTAAAACAATAAATTTTTTTATTAAAATAAAAGCTCTCCTAAAAATGCTCTTTTAGAAAGAATTTTTAATTTTCAAAGATTTCCTATAAAATATCTTATTCTGTTTTAAAGCTTTATTAGAAAATGTTTGTTAGAAAATATTTTTTTAAGCTTTTTGAGAAAGTTTTTTTTTTAATGAAATAATTTTCGGTGTAAAATAATAAAATTTCTTATTAAAATAAAATTTATTATTTCAAAAAAACCTTACAACATCTCATGGATCATGTTTTATTGATTATAATCTATTCCACCAGAGTTTTTTTTTTTTAATTAAAAGTCTTCATGTAAGAACTTACCCTCTGAACACTGTGTATAATCAGTGTACTCTTACTGGGTTGGCCATTGGTATTCAAGGCACCCTCTTGTAAGGCACGTACGGCAGCATCAGCCAAATTTGAACCATTCTTCATGTGTTCATTAATGGCCGGTGTACTTATATGCAAAGCTTCTTTAAGTTTATAAGGTCTAGGACCGGCAGGTATTTCGGCGCCCTCAATAAACACAAAATCAACGGTTATAGAACCAAAAACAGGTTGTGTTTCATAGGGACGTGGTTGCAATGCAAGGACTTGAGTTGAAGCGGGACCCACAGCCAATTCATCAATGCCAACCAAACCTAGACCCAAAAACTTGGGAGGATCTGAAGGATCGGCGGGGCGATCATAGACTTCAAAGAGGATTTCAGCTGATTGGGGTGCCAAATCGCTTTAAATGGAAAAAATTGAAAAAATAAATATTTTATTATTATTTCAAAAAAAAAAAAATAAATAAATAAACTTACAATAAGAAATGTTCATCCCAATAGGGATTATTGCCCTGTCTGGCACCGGTTTGATTCTTTTGAGCTGGCTCATCCATTTCCACTACCACATAAGGATCTTTGGCATCTTTGAGACCCTCACCTTTAACGATTTTCACCAATAGACGTCGGCCCGATATCATGGGCTGTAAACCACTACCCGGCTGCATGTTAAAGTCACTTTGATTCTGGGGAAATGTATAGTGTTAAGGAAATGTCAAGATTTTTTTCTTTTCAAACTAAATAAATGATTAGATTAAACCTAAAAATAAGCCTTTGATTATTTTTTTATTGAAAGCTATTTGAATTTTATTTAAATTTTTTGCTAATTTATACAACTTTTGCTAAACATTTTCTTTTTAAATAAAATTTGTTAAATTTTTACGATTTTGTTTTAATGAATATTTGTTTAATTATTATTTTGTTTTGTTAGTAATTGTAATAATATTGAAAGGGTCCCTGTAAAGGAAGAAAAATAAGATAAAATAAATTCATTTTAAATGAATTTTTTTAATTTAGAAGAAATATTTACAAAGTTTTATAACAAACAAGAGAAATTTTTTTGTTAAAATGACAGTTATCAAAGGCATATTTTTGAGTTTAAAAAAATAAAATGTATAAACATTTAAGAATGAATAACTTAAAGGTAAAAAACGGGGGGTGGTAAAGGTTTAAGAACATAGAGAAGTGTGTGTATAGGGAGGGGTATTCCAAAGAAATTAAACCAAATTCCATGAAGTAAAAAACATAAAGTTAACAAATCTGACACCATGACATCATATAAAAATTTAAATGTTTAAACGGGGGGCAAAAAAACTGTAAAGGTTTAAAATAAAAATATATAGTATGTAAATATGTTTAAATTAAAATGTCATGTCATATAAATTAAAATAGTATGACCAAGTAATATTTATGTCATAATATAAATACAAAAGACACACATGACATTTATTTGTATTTTGCATGTATGTGTGTGTATGTATGAGTATGTCTTAAAAAAAACAACCATTCTTTCTCTTCTCAATGTTCTTACGCTCACCGCCATATTATCATAAGGTATAGGATATATTACAGGCAAATCCAAAGGTTCAATATCGGCACGAGGACATGTACTATACATAGAGAAATCTACAGGATATATAGTATCACGTAAAGCTCTAGTTAAAATTTCAGAAACTTGAGCCTGGAATTGTTGTTCATCTTGATCCATGGGCTTAATAGCACCCACACTATTCATGGCTATGCGTATCTATATCAAAAGATAAATATAAAAATTATATTTAAAATATAGTTTTTATATATAAAAAAATCACTTACATCTGGAAAACCTTCAACACGCATATCACCCTTTAAGGTATTATAATTCATAGCATTAGCTATACGTGCACGGAATCTTGATACGGTCACCTTATAATGCGAGGTCTCAACTTTTCCTGATTTTTGACGGAAGGTTTTAACTTGTAATACCGGCATGGCATCGCAGTCAAAAGTAATAAGCTAATTAGAAAAATAAAAAAATACATTTTATTTCATTTATTAAGAAATATATTATATAATGACAATCTTACCATATCAGCTGGATTGGCTTCATCGGCATTACAGAAAATATTACTTAAACCTGGTGGTGGACTATCGGGTAAAACACGTACAATTTCAACCGCAAGACCCTGGAATATAAAGAAACAAAACATAAATTAATCATGTTATATATCATTTTAAAGGTAATCCTCTCTACTTTAAAATTATGTATAAAAACTTTTACTATTTTGGAATTTATAAAAACATTTTCTCAAAAAAAATAATGAAAATAAATAATAATAATTATAATAATAATAATATTATAATAATAATAATTATAATAATAATAATTATAATAATAATAATTATAATAATAATAATAACAATATCCCAGGAAAAATTTTTAGAACATGTTCTAAAATCATGAGTTTTAGAACTGATGTAATCAGAATTACTTCAGATTCTTTAATAACATCCTCAGAACTAGTGGTATCACAACCAATTCTGACACTAATGGAATAGAACCTTTTTGTAATTCTAAATTCGTTTTATGGAATGTTTTCGATAACTAGTGCTTAAGAACTAATTCTATATGACTTCTGAGAACAAATTTATGTTACTTGAATAACTTCCTAGAACTGTTTAAAAAATTTTGAATATTAAAAAAGAATACCAAGCAAAAATTGTACAACATGTTTTGAAATCATTAGTTCTAGAACTGGTGTAATCAGAACCACTTCAGATTTTTTAATAACATCTTCAGAACTAGTGGTATCTCAACCAATTCTGACACCAATGGTCTAGAATCTATTTGTGGTTCTAAATTAGTTTTAAATATTGTTTTAGAGAACTAGTTCCTAAGAACTAATTCTGTATGACTTCTATATCAGTTCTGAGAATAAATTAATGGTTCTCGAATGACTTCCTAAAACTGTTTTAAAAAGAACTTGTATACAAAATTTCACAAATTTCATTAGAATATACAATTAAAAAACTTGTTCTGAACTAGTTCTAGAATCGTTCCATAGAATGAGTGTTGGTTAGTTTACACTTTCTCAGAACTAATTCTGGAGGTGACAATTTCAAATAAAAAGTATAAACTTGTTGTAGAACTAAAATAATTTTTCCTGGGTATATAACAAATTCAAATTATTTTAAATGTGGTCTTAAGGAAATAGCCCATTAGAATAAAAAATAATAAACTTGTTTTGAAACCGTTAATTAATGCCTCTATAGCACTAGTTCCGAATGTGACAATTTGGAACAAAAAACATCGATTAAAGAACTAATTCAAGAACTGTTCCATAGAATGGATACTAACTAGCCAATACTTCCACAGATCTAGTTCTGGAGGTAACAATTTTTAGAGGTGACAAAGTATGTACAGTGAGTTCTGGAACTAGTTGTAGAACTAATAAATAATAATAAAATAAATAAATCAAAATAATTTTTACTCAAGTTGTAAATGAAGAATTAATAAATGTAGAGATAGGAAAAATATATATAATCTTACTATATATTTTTAAACATTAAATTTTTTTATTATTTGTTATTATTATTTTTAAGAAAAGTATCAAATTTACACGTGGACTGTTACATTTTTTGCAAAACCTTTAAAAACATACTATAGTATCTAGTCTAGGTCACAAAAGTATCATAATTAACAATCAAAATATTATACAGATTGATAAAAATTAACTTTTGTTAAAAAATGTATCATATGCTGCCGCCGCCGAGTTATATTCTACTTCATGCACCGCCGCTGTTTTCATCGGCTCAAAATCAGCCGCCAAAATTTTAAAATTTGTATTCAAATTCAAGAAAAAACTTATTTTTCTATCTTATTCGAATAGTCGAATGTAGTGGCTCCATCTATTATTATAATTTTACTTACATATATTTATTGGAATTAAGGATAAATTTTGTTAAAATATTTTAAACCAAATTTAACTTCTTAAAAATGTTTTATTTTCTAAATGAGAAAAGAATGTAGAACAAAAGGTTTTAATTATTATTTTATTATACCCTACACCACCAAAGGTGGTTGGGGTATTATGTGTTTGTGCAAATATTGTAAGCGCAAGAAAAATTTTCCTACGATCCACCTTAAAGCTATAACCGTTCCGACTCAGAATAACTTTTTGAGTCGATTTAACGAATGTCCGTCCGTCGCCTGGTTGGCTGGCTGTCAGAATAGAGTTTTAACACGTTAAATAAATTTCTTCTTTAGAAATTTAAAATATTTAATGAAATTTAACAGCAAATAAGTTTTATGTATAGCAAAAATCTATGTGGCAAATTTCAGTGAGATTCGTCCATAATGGGGCCATGAGCTCCCATAGTAATCTCTTGCCGAAAATCGGCTTTAAACTGCAGATCCCATAAGAAATGTTAATATTAATTTAATATTCCGTCCACATATAACATTTATATGAATAAGACCCTGCAAAATTCTGAAGACAGTTTCATAATTGACCATAGCTCCCATATAAGACCAAATTGGGAATCACCAAAAAGTCATAAATACAATGTGAATACTTAGTATCGAGTTAATATTCTGAATAGGTATGTGTTATTTTTCAACTCAATACAAGTATAGGTCCATTAATTGGAATCCTTCCGTAGATACACATAAGGCAAGGTGTAGGGTCCGGCTTGACGACTATACTTCTTCTCTCGTATTAATGTTAGTTTATATCGTAAGAGTTTCGAACCTATTATAGTACTCTAAAGCAGATATGTAAATGAAAATAGTTTTCGCGTAACGAAAATAAATTAAAAATGCCACAGTGCAGTACTTTTTTAATCACTCAAGAGTAACTGGTAGAATAGAAATTTTAAAATTATTTTTTATTAGGTGTGAGAAAAGAGCAATTAAATGCTTTAAAATTTACAGGAATGCTATAAAAAAATTATAGATATTTCTTATAGAAAATTGATCTTTTTTATAACCCGATTAAAAATATTGTTAAGGAAGTTACTCAATGAAAAGTAGTTAATTACTAATACATATAAAAGATATCTCACAACTGTATTAAACGAAATATTCGTGCCGTATGTTACTTACAAATCTCTCGATTCAAAAAAACCCAATTGTTGTGAGGTTTTTTTTATAAAAACGAAACTTTTTTATTGAAATAAATCTTTTACAACAAGGAGGGTCTTTACAATTTGAATTACGAAAGTTGTTTAGAGCAAGATATAATAGAATGCTATAGGGGTAGCGAATCAACCCATGTAAATAGCTCCCGTCATAATAAATATGGCCCTACTTATTAAGGATAAACTTAAGAAAATAGGTTCATTTAAAATATAATTCATTACTGAATGTAGTGAGAAATACAATTTTGATTTCACTAGTGGATATAAAGTTGTGTTTTTTTTAAACCTTAAAGTACACATTGAAATGTCCAAGTTACTATGTGTTATTGTTTGGAACTAAAAGCCTCTGCATTTAGTAAAAAGATAGTGTTCATATTGCAATTTATTCAATTGATAATTACTAATCAGGTGTTACAAAAAACGTACGTGGTTTCTGAGTTCAAAAATTAATGTAACTCTAAAATATATTTAATTTAAAAATTTTAATTTTTAATTCGAATTGCATTAAATATACAACTAGTCGGCTGAGAGTATCAATTGATTCGAGGGAGTACTTCGTACGTTTTACAATGTTAAATAGTAGAGCAAAAAAAGTGTACTACCTAGTATCAAAGTTTTTTCCATAACCTGCCTAGAGTACAAGAAAACCGGTTCAAAACTGAGTCACCGTGACATGTTCTCGAGGGCAAGTGATCCGGGTTCTAGTCGGAACTTTATATGAAGAAGACCTGTCGTCTTTACATTGGTGTTTGATCATTGGGGTGGCAATGTAGCCCCTTGAGTCAGGTTTGCAAGATATGTCATCATGTTACTAGTACTAGAGGAATTTTGTGTCGATTAATATAACAAAAATTGAATGAAACAGGTTCGGCGTAATTTACTTTTAAACATTTTTATTAATCAGTTTTAATTAAATTTAATTTATTTTTATTTTATAAGTTTTCGTAAATGGTTTGAAAATCGAACCTGTGCGTCATCTAAGCTTTGTTGTTAGCCCAACCAAGTTGAACAAAAACTCATCGTATCACAAACTCAAGCTGTTCAACACCGTCTTATGCACAAACGTGTGTAATGTAGCCATCTGACAAAAAAAATCTATAAGAAAATTAGGGATTTTTTACGAAGCATACGTGAGCTTCTGACAAAACTGTACTTTATTTTTCTTGCAAAATAGACCAAAGAACAGGGTTGTTTAATGCTAACTTTACCACTTCAGCCACTGATTGAATTCGCAGCAAGTTGCTAATGCTTTAACTAACAAGCATGTTATAAATTGACTCTCAACTATTAAATAGTGGAGTGTGTATATATACAACTGGTTCTAATTTGAACTTAGGTGACGAGTTAAGTGTCAATTGGTACTCAAGTGGTACTGAGGAGAAGTGAGAAAGAATGGTTACTCTCATAAAAACGTAAAATGTAGCCAGTACTTTGTTGTTCGTTTTGTACACATAAACATCAGTTTATAGTCATTACACATATTTTCCTGTAAGTCTTAATTGATTTGAAAATCGGCCTAGATTTGGTTGTTTGTATTTTAGTGATTGTGTAATACGATAAAAAATTGTATGAATTTTTATAGATTCAACTTTACGCTTTAGTTTAAATTATTTAACAATTTTTTAGTAAAAAAAAAACTGCAAAATAATTACAGGGGATTTTTTTTCGCAGAATTTGGTATGTTGAATCTAAAAAGCTGTCAAGCGACTGCTCTTACAGCTGTCACCTAAAAACGTAAAGGTGACCTAATTTGAATTAGGTTGACTACGTCACATTTACGTTTTTGAGTAGACAGAAAGTCACAAACGTGTCGCTGACTTGAAACATCTACATTTCACGGTTAGGGTAACGGAGTCGTAATACAATTGTTTTATACTTTAAAGTGCAAAACATAATTCTAATATAATTATATAGCAATTAACAAAAACATTTAATTTATATTTGAATATTTCAATTTAGTAAACCCAATTAAACAGCGTGGTGTTTATTATATCATAAACAATTATATATAAAGAAAGCCTACTTTGTGGCAGACTTTTTGATAACTTGTTTTTCCTTGAACGTACGTGGTGGTTGAGCTCATAAAGAAAGCACAATCAGCAAAATATTATCAAAAGATCAATATAAAAATGAAATATTTCTAACCAATGAGTGTGCTCGTGGATTACTAATCGTCTGGTTTTTCAACACTATATATCTTCAACGTTTCAATACTAAGGTCAAGGTCTAAATTTGGAAAAGAAAAAAAAAAAAATTCGTGATTTTTTTGTTTGCTGTTTCTATGCTTCATCACTAAGTAGTAAAGGACTCCAAAACAGGACACTGAGCCCAAAAAATATAATTAGGCTACGTAGCTATGGTCTGATGACTGAATAACAGAACTGGTGGTGAACTCGTTCTGTAAAGGCGTTTTATTGTTATTTAATAGTTTTTATTTTGAAATAAAAAGTGGAGTTTATATAACAGCTAACGTAATAGTGGTTTAGAGTAAGTTTTTAAAAAATACAGGTCTACTACGGAATTCTTATGAGGATCAGTTTTGTGGTTTTTGATTGTATTTTTTTTTTTTTCAATAAAATATTAATAAATAAACGGTCAAACACATGATCTGGAAACGTAGTCATATAAAAGAGGTTTAAGCTTTAAATATTGGATTAAAAATAATTAATAATGTGTGGTTGAGTTCATAGTAAATAAATTTAATTATTATAGAAAAAAAATCAAAATGGTTATATAAGTTATTTGCTTGAGTTTTGTATTCTAATAAATGAGGTACAAAAAAACCTAACCAAGCCGCTTATTACAATATTAAAAGACAAAAGTTATGCTTAAATTAAAATTAACATTTTGCGGTATGTTACGCTACATTTTCGTTGTTCAATGGAATTGACTGCGTTCAAAATACAAAGTACATTAGGGTGGCGCCCTAAATGTTAAAAATGAAAATTTATTTTAACCTTAAACAGAATTTCTCAAAATTTTGGTTCTAACATTAAATCTGGTGTTTTTCCGGATTGTTTTTCACATTTCTGGCCCTAAGTGGGCAACTAAATGAAAATTAATTATTGCAAGTAAGGTCCTTTAGGGCGCAGCTTTTTATTTGACCATAAAAAAATATAGAAATGCAAGACCAAAATAAGCGTCAATATTTGACAATTTTTCGATGAAAAATTTAGAAATTTTTAATTTGTTATCACAAATGTTTAAGAGCAATAGGACCATAGAATAGATACATATACTCTAGCAGTTTATACCTGTTTTTGTTTTTTTTTGTTTTTTATTTCCAAATAAACTTTTTAGAGTATTTATAAAATTTTTTTAAAAACATTATTTCAATCATGATACAAAAGTTTCTTATAAGAAGAATTTGTGTAAATCTTTGCATCAAAAAAGGCGTATTTTTATAAGCTTTCAAATAATATATAAATCTTTATACTTTTTATTAAGACGATTAAATAAAGTAAGGTTAAGATGAAATAACTTACACACTTGTTACATTAATTGTTTGTTTACAAACAGAGAAGAGAGAGATATTTGTTTATTGGTGATTTACAATAACAAATTACTCTGTATATAAAGGAAACGGTAAACAAAGCTGCCTTATTAACACAAATTTTGTGGATATTTCGTTTAAAACTTAATTGATTGTGCTATTCTTGTTAAAAGAAGTATATAAGGCTGTTTATATATCAATAAAAGTTTTAGATGAAACGCGTAATTTGTAATGCTAAAGATCACTACAAATCACCCTTATTTATAGAAATATTTGTATATGATTGAAATTATGTATTTAAAAAATTCGAACATAAAAATTCAAACTACTTCGAAAATCTAAGAACCAAAAAAAAAAAAACAAAAAAGCCCCGTTTCGGTAGAACTGCTAGAGGATTATATTGTATTATTTTGATGCTTATTGGATTTTGTAAATATTAAGTGTGTAAAAATTCAAATTTGCTAATTTTTTCAAGAAATCAAATTTCAAAAATTTTGGAATTAAAGTGGATCTGGTTCAAATTGTTTTTGTAAAGTTCATTAAATGCGCAGTCCAATAGTGCTTTGTTGCGAAAATAACAAATTTAATATGATTACTTGGCAGAAAGATAAGAGAAACAATCCGAAAAACAGAAAGAAAGGTTCGATTTTCATTTATTCTAGTTCACGAAAGAATAATTTCCGGACTACAAATTTTGAGAAACGCTGGTCCTTAGAAATAAAGTAAAATTTTATAACATTGTATACTTTTCATTTTGTGACCACTCTAAGTAAATATTTTACATAAAAAAACAAATGTGAGTACAGTATGGTCAATATTCTAAATATGATTTTGACATAGCATTAGACTTAATAATAATTCAAATGTCAGTTATTATGGGGTATTAAATAAATTTAAAACTGTCCACATTTTTTAAGTAGTAAAATAAACAAAGCTACATAATAGACAGGTTGGTCGCATAACAAAAAAAAAAAATATACTATAATACACTTGAAATGTATACAGTGTAAGTACTAGGAGAGTAGATTAGTTATACATTTTATAATTATTTATTATAACGCTCAAAAGTTATATAAATAACTAATTTTTTTTTGAAAACGATTTCAAAATATTATCTCGAATATGTCTCAACAATAAAAATTTTTAATACCGCATAAAATATAGAACTTTTCCCTCTTTTAGAACTTTGCACAACAGTGTAATACCTTCATATATATGGCTTTTGTTCCAGCCGCGGATCAGCTCAAGCTTTTGGGGGAGTAATATAGAATGATTTTCACAACATTTCATGAAATTGTTTATAATATTATTAGCACACACTTTCATAATGAGTTTTCATTTTGGAGAGGTGAAATTCCCGTTTTCCCTCAGCCCGTGGATCCGCGCCTGGCTCTTGTTTATCTACTTTTAATGTTCTATAAAATTTTTGTCGGAGAGGAAAAATGTATTTTCAGAATTTTGTAAGAAATGATGACGATAGGCCGCCATGTCCAGTCCCGTTTTGTGTCGGTTTGAAGATGGTGTTTATGAAGGCCACCGATAATTGACATATACTAATATATATATGTAACCATTCGAACAAATTCTTTTGAGAATTTTTGCTATTTAAAATCAGCACGATTAGTTCATAAAGCAGTGGAGATAGTCTAAAAAACCGGTTTAAGCACAGTTTGAATTTAATGAAAATCTCTATTAACTGCTAGGCGACTTAAATTTTTATAAAGATTTGAAGATTAAAGTGTTATATAGATTCGGTAATTAAAGACCTTTTGTAGTAAAGGATTTATTTAATTTTTATATAAGTCGGTAATATTTTTTTTATAAAATTTCCCTTTTTGAATTTAATTAATTCGCGTGATAACGCAAGAGAAGTTATGGGTTCATAATGTAAAAAATAATATAAATTTGGGTA
>MINK01178182.1:0-13990 GCA_001735545.1 Phormia regina
TCCATAGAAAATTTAACGATTATTCGAATTTTCTATAGAAAATTTAACGATTGTTCAAAAATTTTCGATTATTCGAATTTTCTATAAAAAATTTAACGATTATTCAAATTTTCTATTAGAAAATTTTTCGATTAATTGATTTTCAGTAGGAAAATTTTTGATTATTCGAATTTTCTATAGAAAATTTTTCGATTATTCGAATTTTCTATAGAAAATTTTACGATTATTCGAATTTTCTATAGAAAATTTTACGATTATTCGAATTTTCTATAGAAAATTTTACGATTATTCGAATTTTCTATAGAAAATTTAACGATTATTCGAACTTTCTATAGAAAATTTAACGATTATTCGAACTTTCTATAGAAAATTTAATGATTATTCGAATTTTCTATAGACACTTTTTCGATTATTCGAATTTTTTACAGAAACTTTTTCGATTATTCGAATTTTTAATCGAAATTTCTATAAGAAAGTTTGCGAATTTTCGAATTATGCGATATAATTTTTTTAAGAAAATTTTGTCGAATATTCGAATCTTTTATTAAAAAATTTACGATTGTTTGAATTAAGCGATTATTTTAACTCTTAAAAGAAAGTTTTGCGATTATTCGAATTTTCGAAAGAATAGTTTGCGATTTTCCATAAGAAAATTTTCTATACGAAAATTCAAATAATCGAACATTTTTCTATAAAAATTCGAATAATCGCAAACATTTGGTATAGAAAAATCGAATAATCTCAAACATTTTTACAGAAAATTCGAATAATTAAAAATATAGTAATAATTTATCTCAAAATGTTCAATAATTTTAAAAGTTTTTTAAATATTTGTTTATTAAAAGTAGGATGAAAAAAGTCAAATAAAATGTACTTATTTAATGGACTGTTATTTAACCCATATTTATGTAACCAAGACACATACATTCATATTTTAGCACACGCACACACATACATCCACTATGAGTAAAAGATTTAATTAATCAAAAATGGAACTTATTAAAGGTCGATCAACCTCAAAGTATAATTTTAGAATACAAACGAACACTACACCACACTAATACACACAAATATATGAAAAATAAGTTCATATACTATAAACGCATAAATGAACAAATAATTGACAAAATTGTGATATAAACCAAAATATTTTTGAAAAACTCTTAATAAATAAGAGAACTTATGTTAAACTGTGTAAGACTTTTACTCTAAATTAAATAGTAAATTAAAAAAACATTGAATTATTTTACAAACAAATCCAGATTTAAGCCCACTGTGCACTCACACAAATATTGGCTCATCATACCAATTGTTCATTTAGTTAGTAATTTCTACATAAATATTTCTCTTTCACTGATGTTTTCCTAGAGGTTATTGTTGCTGTATCTATGTGTATATGTTGGCGTATGTATGAGTGCGTGTGTGTATGTGCATGTCTGTCAGTTCATATGTGTATTAAATGAATGTGACAGGAATTCATATCCTGTTGTGCGTATATTTACTTATATAGAAATATTTAGTTCTATGTGTATATGTGTGTGTATTTGTAAACATTTATGACATGACTTATTGTTGTGTTGTTGGCATTTACTACACATGTATACATACGATAACATATTTATATATGTATGTATGTATGTTACTATTGCAATAGCAACATAACTATTGCCATCACCAGTAGCTATATAAAATTACTTTAATTTGTGACATGGACCACATTAAGTTGGCCACTGCGGATAACATAAGTTGTCAACAAATCTCAAAATAATTATCATTGATTTTAATCAGCTCTCATAAACTCGTGATACTCTTTCCCTTTTTCAGAGAGTATATGTTATGTTTTGTTACTGCTATGTGTTTGAGAACAAACAAACATTTGTGAACTCTGATGTGTATGTGTGTGTTTTAAAAATACAGCAGTGATCAATATTAAATGAGGATTTTAAGGAAGTAAGCATATATGTAGTTTAAATTTGTGTTAGTATTTTCGTAAATCATATTATTGTATGAGTAACATTAATAGGTAACAACAAAAATAATTTTGTCATTTAAATTATCTGGGAACTACGGATAATTAAAAAAATATCTATAGAAAATTCGAATAATCAAATATCTCAAAATAAATTTCAAATTTTTCTATGAGAAATTCGAATAATTAAAAAATAAGGAAAATTCGAATAAACGCAAATTTTTTTTTTTTTGTTTTGTAGAAAATTCGAATAATGACAAAGTTCTCTAAAAGATTTTTGCTTATAAAATTCGAGTAATCGGAAAATTTTTTAGAGAAAATTCGAATAATCGGAATCGGAAAATTTTCTAGAGAAAGTTCGATTAATCACAAAATCTATTCTATTGGCAAATTCGAATAATCACAAAAATTCTAAAAGTAAAATCGAATAATCGGAAAAATTTCTATAGAAAATTCGAATAATCGAAAAATTTTCTGCCAGAAAATTCGAATAAAATCATAATCTTCTAATAGAAAATTCGAATAATTGCAAAACTTTCTAATAGAAAATTCGAATAATCGCATAATTTTCTAATAGAAAATTCGAATAATCGCATAATTTTCTAATAGAAAATTCGAATAATCGTAAAAGTTTCTATAGAAAATTCGAATAACCATTAATCTTTAATAGGAAAATTCAAATATCGCACGATTCTGATCTATAGAAAATTCGAATAATGCTAACTTTCTAATAGAAATTCGAATAATCGCATAATTTTCTAATAGAAAATTCGAATATCGCGCACAATCTCTTTCAATAAGAAAATTCGAATTAATTGCAACACTTATCTGATAGGAAAAGTTCGATAATCGTATAATTTTCTATAGAAAATTCGAAATAACGCCATAATTTTTCTAATAGAAAATTCGAATAATCGCATAATTTCTAATAGAACTCGAATAATCGTAAAAGTTTCTATAGAAAAATCGATATGCGTAAAAGTTTCTATAGAAAATTCGATTATATTCTTCTAATAATCGTAAAAGTTTCTATAGAAATTGTCGATTAATTCTCGAATAAACGTAAAATTCTTATAGAAAATTCGACATTATACTGTTGTAAAATTTCTTATAGAAATTCGGTAATTAATGTAAAGTTTCTTATAGAAAAATTCGATTTTTCTATAGAAAATTTTGCACTATTCGAATTTTCTATAGAAAATTTTGCAATTATTCGAATAATCGTAAAAGTTCTATAGTAAATTCGAATTTTTTCTATAGAAAATTTTGCAACTTCGAATTTCTATAGGAATTTGCAATTATTTCGAATTAATCGTAAAATTCGAATTCTAAGAAACTTAGATTTATTTCGATTTTCTATAGAAAATTTTACGATTTAATTCGAATTTTCTATAGAAAATTTTTTTGCAATTATTCGAATAATCGTAAAATTCGAATTTTCTTATAGAACTTTACGGATTTATTCGAATTTCTTAGAAAATTCGAATAGGTTTGCAAAATCTTTCATAGAAAATTTTGGTACATGACTTTGCGGTGTGCTAATGACCCTATTGACTACTCTATAGGAAAAATTCAGAATATCGGTTCTGCAGACCGATCTTTTCTGCTCAGCCAACGAGTACCTAGATTCCTCGCGCACGCTACAACGTAGGCTTGGCTCAACACTTCCTGTTCATCACGCTTTCTCGTATATTACTAGGTAAATATCGCGCAATGTCTCCGCGGCTAGAGTCTTCGGCGTCCGCAGCACCCTGCTTTAGTCCATCTTCTGCTCTCGGTGCTATCATGATAAAAGCTTTCGTCTCCAATAGTGTTAGTGGCAAATGCGAGTTTACATATTGAAAGAGCAGTATATGGTAATAGCTTGCACAAAAATCTTGTTGCTAGATACAGCGACAAATATGTCTCGGTAGATGCAGCAACGCTTAATTGCACCAATAGTCTATCTTTTTTTTAACACGGATGGGACAGGATCTGTCACCTGTCGGGTAGGATGTGTGCGCATATCAATTTTGCTCTGACACACATGATATATTGAATGCCTCGGCGCCGACCTACGGAATACTACGCTGCGGCCATCTAGTCGATAATAACTCCTCTCTTCTAAGTAAATTCGAAATAGTTCCAAATTTTGTCGCCCGGGTATACACTATCACGGAAGATAACTCCCTCCTCAGCTCTTAACGTTTGGCCAGAATTTGCTTATACGATAACATCGTCGAATAAATTCGGCTAAAATTTTCATATGCGGAAATCCTCTACTGAGCAAAATTTTGGCTTTGTCCGTACACACGACTGTGTTCAACACTGAATCCTTCAACACGAGTCACTCGCCAATCCTCTGGTACACTGCCACCACTGCGCACTTCTTAGGCAACGTCACCCATCAAGACAGAACTAAAATTACACTAATCAAGCGAAGTCCCCTACAATCAGCTAGCAAGGACGAGCCTCCTACGAACGTACGAGAAGGGCACCGCCTCTGGTGACCATTGCGACCCGTACTCTTTACATTCTACCTCATTTAATGCCAGTCCCTCCGTTTGCTGATCTCTGCTATATCGATGAGTCTACGATATAATTTTCTATAGAAATTTTCCAAAGATTGAATCGTGAAATATTTTATAAAAATTCAATAATCGAAATATTTTATAGAAAAATTCGAGTAATTTTATAGAAAATTCGAAATATTATAAAATTTTTGATTAAAAATTCGGATAATTGGACTAGATAATGATCTCTTCTTAGTTGATATTCAAATCGGATAATGGAAAAATTTTGTTTTAAAAAAACCAGAATAATACTCCCGAGCTTCATGCCAGTGCAAATTTTGTTGTAGTATTCATGCACTAAGTACTGTTCCGAATAAGCATGGAAAGTATTCTATTAAGAAAGTATGTCTATGTACGTGCGTGACACAACGGTTCCGCACCGATGAGAGTTCGTAATTTTTTTTTTTTTTTTTGCACCCTTGTTCTGTCGTATCGCTGCATTCTACGATGAAGAAAGGAAATTTTTGCAGAAGCGATTTAATACTTCAAACAGATAATTTCTATGAGATTACTGTGCTATTTTACCCTCTTAAACTCCATTCGTCTCATGTTTTCTCACAAAGTCGCAATAGTAAGCACAACACCACCTTATCTTGAGGCCAATGTCTCAAACATTAAACGCAGCTGGATTAGTCACTAACCTATTAACTTTCATCATTTGGTTTAATTAATCAAAAAGGTAATGCATTTGTGGTTTGTAGATAATGGAGTACATCAAATCGAACATTCTAGTGGACATGTGGCTCTACCGTGTGGTCCTGAGATTTATTTCGACTTAATGAATGTAAATATTTTAGTTCACCGACACATAGTTGGTAGTGTGCCACTCGTGTACTGTACCCGGCAGCGATGCAAAGGGTTGGACCCACTGAAGCTCCGGCACGCTACCATTGCTATAATTGGTACGACATTATGGTGGCTACGATCAGAAGGCTTGCACATTTGAATGAGCCGACACTTATGATATTCCGGTCAGAGGAGATTGATTTGAGTGCCTTCCTAGGGGCTATGTTATTCTCCATAGTTTCCAATCGTGATCCGTCCACACATACAGTCGTGTGAAAGTATGGCTCACGTGTATCGCCAGGTCCACCTTCCTAACAATGTCTTGTCACATTTCACCCTATAAAGCAGACCTGAGTGTTACGCTCCACAGCTGTACTACTCTCGTGCATTCCAATTCAGGTACTAATATATTTTATTCTGTTACAATAAGATTGCCAGCTTACATAGTGTGATTATACGCGTTGTGTATGGATACATACTTTTTTGTTTTATAATATTACCGAAAATACTACAGTTGGTTGTCGTGACAGCTACGCAACACTACGTAAGTGAAAATTTTCCGCTATATGAAATATATAGCCACACATCCATACCCGTAACTAGTATGAATTATTTACTATACGAGAGACAACTATCTAATAAAAAATATGCATCTTTCGGAGCTGTGCATCACACTGTATTTCATTTATTCTAAGCTCTGGTCGATGTATACTCAATTAAGTAAGGTCTCATCTATAGTGTCAGCTACAACCGCGAACACCAAGGGATCAACAATTGTAATTCCTAATCCATTTCAATCAAGGATTTTCCGCAATGTGATTCTTCTCTCTGCACGAGCAATATGTCGACTTGTCTAGTTACCGCCATGGCATGCATCGCTGCTATTAACTTTAAAACTTTTACTGATACGGACTCACTTCTCTAGTTTTCTACTACCAGTTTTATATAGAGGTCACTTAGGTTTACGTTTGTTTTTTAATTATAGATGAATTTTTCTTGTATTTTAAGATTTTTCGATTGAGCGATGCGTATATTAGATTATTAGAGTAAAAAGAATAGGAATTTTTTTTAAAAAATTTAATTAGATTTTATCACTCTAAGGACCAGCTAAAAGTAATATAAAACAGTTTGAATACCTTTATATAGTTATAGTATTGTGTTCAGTGTTGAAAGGTAGGGAGTTCGCTAAATACAAAATAGGTTTAATTCACTCAAACATTTACCAATATACTATTTCTAATCGTGCTGTGTCATACAAGGTCGGCTGGTCACGGCTAAAAAATATTAGGTGTGTACTCAAATATGTGGTCAGTTGATTACATTTTGGTAATACATGCCTGGCGTTAATGAGATATCTACAATTAACAATTAATTCACATCGGATCTGATCGAGACGAGATGTTTCGTGTAATTTATTTCTAAGAGCATACACTGATTGTCCAGGGGATAATGGCTATCAGGGGAGTCGATCTGTACGATCGATTCATGATAGCCTATCTCGTTTCAAGGAATTCTCTTAAAATGCCATCTCGATCCCGCTGCAAGCTCCGCCTGACTTTACTTCGGTCTGCAGAAATTTGGTCATTCTCGCGTAACATTGTTAATATACCGTCATGAGCGAGTTACGAGTGTGCGTAATTAAAATTTCTCTATATAAGAGGCATTATGTTTCTGATCTAATTGGGAAGTTACAATTCCTTAAGATTGGGGTTCCTATAGCTGTAAATAGCGCCCCTGCCATAATGTTATTCTCATCCTTTGCCGATATGCTGTTGATTTGTTAGTTTTTTTTTTAATTCTGCTCAAATTTTTATTCTTTTACTTAGTGAACTCTGTTTAAAAGACTTTACTCCAAAAGATCAAATCTTCCCGCGTGATAGCTAGCGATTCAGAACTAGGTGTTTCTAATCGTTAGAGAAAACATCGTGAGAAACAGACCAATTAACTAGCAGATCTACGGAGTATGGGAAACCGCTCTTCAAGGTTCGGTCATCTTTTGATATTTGTCTTTATTCTATATTCGAAGTGATTGTTTTTTTATCTTTAATTCGCCAATATTTCTGGTAATCTACGGAACCGTTAAAAATATCTTGCAATAAAAATTAGCCACTTGATAGAGAGCGAGATATGTCTGTAAATCATTCTGCGATGAGAAAGAATTCTTAGTTGGGTTCTTATTGAGGTTTCGGCGAACCTGTACCGCCGAATAAGTGTAACAGTCCATATAGTTCTAATTATTATTATTTTTTTTTTTAATTCGCCAAATTGTCAGTTCTGTAACTGTGAAATGTTAAAGATATCTAAATAAAATTTCCACTGACTAGAAAGGATGTTTTCAAGATTTAGGGACGAGGATTAAAGATTCCTAGCGGATCAGGGGATACGGAACTTGCTGAGCAAAGCTGGTGATCTTGATATTTATTTTATTCTTTCTTTTTATCGCCAAAATTGAATCTATTAATATAGAGACAATGTAGTTTCATCTATATATTGATAGTCCTTCGGCTTATCATCTCATTAGATGAATGCCTTCATAGTAAGTTCTTTCTTTTAATTTAAAATTTCGTTCAAGAATGAATCTTTCTGTTATTTAGTAGAGTTATTTTCAGATTTTAATTTCTTTCCACGTTGGCAGGTTATATTGACCCATGATATTTATGATATGTCAATGATTGTCTTAATTTTTTTAACGATATGCCGCAAGGAATCATGTAATATATCAATCCGATAAAAGTTAATCCAAAGCTGGACTTAATATTTTTTTCAAAAAGTGTTAGTTCTTTACTGTTATAAAATTTGGTTTCCTGTTTCTGGACTTTATTTGTTTTTAGTGTTTAAATAATCTTAACAAAAAACGGTTTTAATGCGAATTGCTGGAGTAACTTGAAGTAAGGGCCCTTTCTGGCCCCCTTTCCAGGCCCCATCCTAACTTAATGTTTTTGATTTTTTTTTCCCAAAAAATTTTTGCTGAGAATTTTAAATTTCTAAGCTGGATAAAACATAAAATTATTTTAATATTGAACATTCTCAAATGTAAATTAAACTATCTAACTAACTATTGTTTGCAAGGACATTCTATTTATAAGCGTCGCACGTCATGGGGTAAAGGGGTCGAAAGTCGTATTTAATTGAATTTCTGAAAATTAACTTTTTAAATAAAATTGGGGTACCGAATAAAAATAGACAAAATATTGTATCAAACACTGTAAAACGATTAACGTAGGTTGCGTGGGTTTATTGAGTTCTGAGCTGTCAAAGTTTAACATTTTTTTTTTTTTTTATTTTTTTAAGAAAAGAGCAAAAATTAAATTTTCACGAACTGTCGGTGAAATTTTTTTTTTTTTTATTAAAAAGTGCTTATTAAATGAAAAATTAAAATGGAGATCGATCAACTCAAGGTATTTGTTTTTTTCTATGCAGAATTTGAAATTTTTTTGAAATTTAAAAATTTCATGGAAGGCCAACTAAAAATATAACAAGATTTTTGTTTTTGAAAAATTGTTTCTAAAAAATATTACATATTGTTCTACTTAAGTATTCTGAAATAAAATCGTGAGCATTATTTTTGCCCGAAATTTACATTTTTGGTGAAAAAACATCAAAAAACCCAATCCAAAATAAGTTAAGTGCAGACTTTTTTATTTTTACTTTGGTTATTTTTCTTATTTTACTAATAAATAATAAAAACTTCAAAAGTGATCACAAAAGTACTGATATCACTTTTTACTAAAGTATGCTTAGTTTTTGACTTACTAGTAAAAATCAAAACAAGTTGTGATTATTAAAATATTGATTTCACATTTCCTTGAAGTAAGCGGCCATTTTAGATCCATTTTTCACAATGTACAGACAGACGGACGGATGTTGCCATTCAGCCAAAAAAAAAAAAATCATAGAGATCTAATAGTACATTTTTTACTAACTAGTAAAGAACAAAACAAGCTGTAGTTATTAAAATATTCATAACGCACTTCCTTGAATTATGCGGCCTTTTTCTACCCAATTAATCCCAATGTATAGACAGACGGACGAACATTACCATTCTGCCAAAAAAATCGGAGTATTTTTAAAATTGATATTTTTTACTAACTAATAAAAAACAAAACATGCTGTGAATATTAAAATATTGACATCGCCTTTTCTTGAATTATGCGACCATTTTAGACCCATTTTTCACAATGTATAGACAGACGGACGGACATTACTATTCTGCCAAAAAAAATCAAGAGTTCTAAAAATATCTTTTTTTACTAACTAATTAATAATAAATTAAAACATGATCATTAAAATATTCATATCACCTTTCTATGAATAAAGCGGCGATTTTAGACCCATTAAATCCCAAGATGTAGACGGTGGACAGACATTACCATTCTGCCAAAAAAAATTCTAAAATTCTAAAAATACATTTTTTTACTTAATAAGAAATATAAAAATAGATCCATATCATTAAAATATTGATATCATTTCTCCCTGATATCCCCCTTTTACCCCAACGTGCGGCGTACAAGGTACAGAATTATTTCAAAAAAAAAAAAAAAATGGAGGTCCGCAACCCGTACGGACATTTCTGGGTGGTCGCGAAGATATTTTAAAAAATATTGTTAAACACAATTTTTATTTAATAAAAATATAAATTGCAATTAACGCCTGAATCTTTTTAAAAAGGGAAAGACATATTTATACCAGAGAAGGAAAATAACTGTTATTTTTGATTTTTGAAACCAAAAAAGCAACAACAACTAAATATCGAAAAACCTGATTCAAATACATTGTAGTGATCTTAATAGAGCCAACATTCATTAAGTGATATGTTTGTTCACATTTCACAACTATAAAATCAAAATTTCTTCGAAGTACCATAGATTGTGATTGAAAACCTTTAACGACATTTTATAAAATCATAATCTTCCGTTTGAAGATTCGTACTTTAGAATTTTAGAAAATGACTATATAACATACCTTTCAGAAAAGTGTAAATTTTGTGTATAATTTAATTTTAGAGCAAAATTTTACAGGTGATTAAAAATTTTACATGTCAAAGTTATCCTATTTTAAGCCTCTTAGCTGCACATCTGAGGGTCTGTTGGAAACACATCTGAGTGTTTTCATGCAAATCGATTAGAAGTTACAAATATGTCCAAGGATTTTCAATTCTGCCACACTGTACAATGGTGTCTACAACTTTTTTTATATATTCATTCGCTTCAATCCCCTTAAACAATTTTAATCATAGATAATATTCTGTGGAGTAAAAATGCTGCGTAAGAGTGTGACTTTAAAATTCCGAGTATACAAAACTTTAACTTCGAAAAGAAGTTTATATCTATAAAATGAAAATATAACCCAAGTGTTCAATTTAATTTTGAACCAAAAGTATTAAAAGTATGTGTTTCATTTGAAATTTAGCGAAACGTATCCGCTTATTGTTTCGGTAAACTGTTTTTAGGTTGAATACTTAAACAAAGAATCGATTTTTTGTGGACGTAGAGAATGATAATATTAAATATGCTATATCCAAAAAACGCTCTTAAATTAAAGATCACATGGAAAAAAATAATGTCATAAATTATAATATTATTTTTTTTTTATTATTTTATTTTTATATAACATTTTATCTCATTTTTATAGTTGTAAGGGGTCGCGTTTNNCGCGTTTCCACTGCAATGTCAAAAAGGGGTCGCGAAGCAAAATATTGTGAGAACCCCTGCCCTACAACAACTGTTCTCAAATGGGGGTCCGCAACCCATGAGGGGACCGTAATAACTTTTCTGGGGGGTCGCCAAGATGTGTTGAAATTTTTTTTAATAAAAATATTATATAGAAAGTTTAAATAAAAATTCTAATCAAAGTTTGAATTGATTTAAAAATGGGAATGTTGAAAATATGTCTTAACAGGAACGGAAATATAATTTATGAAACCAAAAAAGTAGTAACAATCAAATGTCGAAAAAACTAATTAATATACATTATTGTAATCTTTATGGAGTCTACGTTCATTAAGTGTTATGTTCCACTATAAAATTCACACAAACTGCATTCTATTTGCAGATTCGTACTTTGGCATTTTAGAAAAGTAGCTAAAATTCGAGATGATATGTTTACCTCGAGAAAATATTCACACATTCACATTTTATTCGATCGGACAAAAATTTAGAAGATACAGTTTATTATGAAAAATTTTGTGTTTGGCCACCCTAATAACCAGTACAGTAGGTCCTAGACATGATTCTATTAAATGGCAACGTCGATTATCCGAGAAAGAAAATTTGTAATTGTTTTCTGTTTTCTATACACTTAGTTTTATTTTTGCATCGATTAACCGGGATTCTAAGCAGAATTTTTTCTCGATTCCAAACGCCATGTGAATAAAACAAAAAAAGGAAATTGTCTTGTTTGAATAAGATGAGTAACGAACATATTTATTTGAAAAAGAAGAAACTAACATCATATTGTTTTAAGAAACTACGTAAATCCTTATGTATTGTTCACTTTTTTCTTATTAAATCCTTTAATAATATTGAAATTGAATTATATAATTAAAAATGTTTAAAACTACTCAATTAACCGGGAAAATTGATTATCCAAAAGGCTTCCGTCCCTAACCGTTACCGATAATCAAGGTTCTACTGTATATTTCAATTTTAACTTTTTTTATAATTTGTACAAGTCATCATTTTTAGAAAAAAAGTTTATGGTCGCTCAAAATAAAGAACTTATATATAAGGGAAAATGACCTACCTTTCATATTATATATCTACACCTACATAATTATATATCCTTGTATATAAATAAAAATATGTATGTAACCGTGTATAAAATCACATATCTACGCAAACAAAACATAAAATTTTCTGCATACAAATATTTACGTAAATATTTGTAAAATACTTAATGATTCTATAGTTTAGTTCATTTATGACACTAAAACACGCATAGTTTTTTTAGTTAATTTAAGCAAATGAACTTTTAATTTTACAAGTTTGGGCTCAATATTAAATACATTTGTATTAATAATACAATAGCTTATGAAAGGCTTTCATTTGAAGACTATAGCAATCTAATTCCAAAGCTTTCATATACAATTCCTTTCGATACATGAGTTTAAACCTCTCCTACACTAGACAGTACAGTGGGGCGGAAAATTAAGAAAAAATACCAAAACGGTTTGTTCTACAGACCTACAGAGTTAGCTGTTCATTGTGAATATTTTCACAATCAAAATACTTGTTAAAAATAAATAATTTTTTATTTATATTTTTTTTTTCTTCAAATCATATTCTACTCTTAATAATATGATTATTATTTACTTGTACTTAATTTGAATTAAAATTATTTAAATATTTGTTAAGAAGCCAGATAAAACAGGTGCGAATGTTATATTCGGCTCGGCCGTATAGTATATATTATACCCACCATCAAGTTTTTCAAATTTTACATTATATGGAAGGTGGGCGGACCAAGCCTACCTTTGGTTTCCAAGTTTTTATCGACCTTCAATATTTTTATTTGATATATATCATCAGAAAACTATAAAATAAAGATACAAAAGACACCCTGTGTTTCAAATATTCAGTCCATACTGGAGGTGGGCGGTAAAGTGGAAGGAACATGCCCAAGTTTACATCGGACCTTGAATTATATGTACAAAATTTCGTTCACATTTAACCTTATATGGGAGGTGGGTGGTAAACCCATTTTTGGTTTCCGAGATTATAACAACAATCGAGCTATCCGTACAAAATTTCGTTATGAAATAAAATTACAACGACACCCTGTCATTCTAGTATTTCTTTTATATGGGAAGCGGAGGTAAAGTGGGCGGATGGCGCCAATTATAGGTTTTTGAATTTACGCTGTTCCCTGAGCTGAATATAGTATGAAATGGACACCCTGTGTTTTTAGTATTTTGCCTATACGGAAGACGGGCGGTAAAGTGGGCGGACCACGCCCATTTTTTTGTTTTCTAGATTATGCTGATTCTTGAACTATTAAGTAAAAATTTGTTGAAATTTCATCTTATACGGGAGGTGGGCGTAAATTGGGCGAACCACGTCTATCTCTAGTTTCCAAATTTATATTGACCCTTGAACTATCTGTACAAAATTTCGTTGTCGTACATGCTTGTTTCTAGGATATATCAACAAAAAACTACAATGGTCGCCCTGTGTTTTAAGTACTTTACCATATGGCAGGTGAGGGGGTAAAGTGGGCGGACCAAGCCACTTTTCTATTTTTGAGGTTACATTAGTCTTTGAGCTATTTGTAAACGAATTTTTTTAATGTTTCTCTTTATATGGGAGGTGGGCGTTAAAGTGGGAGGACCACGCCCATCTTTTGTTTCCCAGTTTATATCGACACTCGAACTAACCGTACAAAATTTCATTATGGTATATGCATTTGTTTAAGAGCAGAAAGCTATGAAATGAAGCCACAATAGACCCTGTGTTTCTAGTATTTTACCTATATGGGAGACCGGTGGTAAAGTGGTCGGACCACGCCCCTTTTCGGTTTTCGAGTTTATATTGACCGTCAAACTTTGTGTACAAAATTTCGTTGTCAGACATGGATTTTTTCAGAGATATCTGCAAAAAACTGATTTAGAAGCACAGGGTGCTCCTAGCATTTTGCCCATAACTTTGTTTTTTACTTACGGATTTTGCTCAAATTCAATCCCAAACAA
>MINK01178184.1:0-10076 GCA_001735545.1 Phormia regina
AATGAATTTTCATTATTTTGTATTTTTTTAAATAATGTGTTGGATATTAATATTTTTTTATAACTTAATTAAATAAAAATATAATAAAAATAATACTGCATACGACAATTTTAAATTCTTTATAAACTATTGAAGGTATACGAAATATATGAGTATACAAATAGTTTTGTCCCAAACTGTATGTATGTAGATGGTTTTGTATAATTCAAATATGTACAATATGCAACAAATATATGTACATATTTTTTAACTTTAGATTATTGTTATAGTTAATGGAAAGGCTCCAGATTAAGAAAACTAAAAAAATCGTGAATTATTCCTACTACGTCATCTTTTATGGCTAATTATATTAAAGAACCACTAGAATTTACATCGCAAAATTATTTATGTATGTATGTATGTACATATGTATTCATATGAAGCATAAGAGTCATTAGGGGTTTTCATGCATTCGTATATTTTTCTTAAAAAGCTAATCATAATAAAGATACAAGCTCGTAATATATGTCAAACTTTGTTTAAAAAAAAATTTACACAATTTATAAATGTTTAAGTTTCAATTTTTTTGTGTTAAAGAATTCGTAAATTTTATTTTTAATTATTCAAATTTGAAAGGAGAAACAAAATTTAGTTTTTAATTTTTTAACATTGAAATCTAAAGCAAAACAATATTTTAAAATTAAAAATTTGGAAACATGTTCTATTTTGTCTTTTATTTGAAATATTTTTTGTGCACAAATAATTTTACCTATGCAAATATCCACGATAATTAGTTAACTTTTTCAGCAATTTCGTTTTTGTGTGATTTTTTATTCTATTTTAAACATTTTCTGTCCTTTATGTTTTCAAAAATAAAGTTTGACATTTTTAAAATTACTATTTCAAAGTATGTTTATATACAAAGTTAAAAATATATGTCTTACCGAAAATATTTGTAAAAATAAATTTAAAATGTAAACATGCAATTAAAATACTACATGTTATACGTAAGTTTATCGACAAAAGCATGAATTTCTTTCTGGTAAACATACCTCACTTGTCCTAAATTGGAAATATATGTTAAACGTGGATACCTTTCAATAAATATAATATGTCCTTGATTCCACGCATAAATATATTATTGATAAGATGAAGGATCAATGGTGAAATTAATGGAAAAATTATTTTCAAAAACTTTATGGGAATGCCGTCATATCTAATTTCATTGCATTTTATTGAATTGGTGATAGCAATGAAATATCATATTCAGTAACGATATTAAAATAAAATGAGTTAAGGCTATCAGTAAACTCTTGAAAATTATAGTTACTGAGATTATCAGTACATGGGTTATTCAAAAGCCGGTAGCAATAAATTTCAATTCATTTTTATGTAGTACATTATTTTCACATCCAAAATACAATAATTTCTGCGAATTCAACGAATGACGGACTTCGTTTAATTTCGAAGTTGAATGAACTTGGTTTAGTTATGTAGGTAGGAACTAAATTGTATAAGCCACTTGTTGAATCATTAATTACAGAAAATTGTAAATCAACATCATTGGATTTATAAATAACGGATATAATATAATTGTTAGTATATTGACTTAAAACATCATAATCTATACGCTTATGTTCCTTTAGCACAAGGCTATGGTGTGAGGGGAAAAAGCGAAACAACATTTGAATTCTATGTGTCACTAAAATTGGGCTGATTTTCCATAAAATAATAAATTACAGAATAGCCGTTATTACGTAAACAGATGTGAATTGGTCAGGTGTTATGCAAATATGATAGACCACATCTCGAGCTTAAGCAACGAATTCTGTCAGTAATATTAAAATAAAATGAATTAGGGCTATCAGTAAATTCTTGAAAATTATATTTACCAAGATTATCAGTGCAACATAGAACGATCGAAAAGGTTACAATTAAAATCACAATCAAATCAATTAATGTGTATTATGAAAAAAACGAAATTTTTAACGCGTTTTGGAGAAAAGCAATAAAAACTTTACATAGGTAATTTTGTGCAGCAATTTTTATTGTTTTATTTATGTTTTTTATTTTATTTTATAAGTTCTTTTATTAAAATAAAAGTTTTAACTATACAATATCATAGACACATTTCAACTTCTTACAATGATTGGGACATGTTACTAAACGGTCATTATGTTTTTTATCATAGAAGAAATCTTAAAAAAATCTTACCAAATAGTGCTACATATACCAAAATATTGCTTCTTTTATTATATCTGATCATACGAAAAAAAAAAATAAGACAAATGCGTATTCTAACAATAAAAATAGTGAATTTATTAAAGAAGAAACAAAAATAACAAAACTTTAATAATATTAAAATATTAAAAATAATAATGAATAAATATTAACTAATGACAAAGATCTTCATAAAATTGATGGAAATCTTTTTAATGATTCACCTTCAATTTTTAAAGGTGTATCGTATAAAGGTTTAGCCTCAATGTTATGTAATTTATCCTCTCTTTTTTGTGGCAAAACTTTTCATTCACTTGTATGACGTTTTCTTTAAAAAGTAGCGCTCGGATATCGTTGACGGTATGTTCTCCCGACTTCTTTCCTGGTCTGATTGAAGAAAAATTTAAAACCCAACTAATTTACATTACCATTATCTATAAGTAAACTAAAAATAGAAATTTATATGAAAAAATTATTTTCATAAGTAATTTTGCTTGAGCAATTTATATAAGGAATAATTACATAGGTAATTTTGTAAAGCCTAAACCAATTGAGATATCAACAAATGCTTTGATGGTCATATGTATAACTAGTAGGTGATCTAAATGCAGCAATAAAAAATTTTCAAAATTTTTACATAGGTAATTTAGTCGGCGCAGGGACGATTTATCAAATACATAGAGATTTCTTCAAATACATCAACACTTCCATTTCACAATAAAAGCACTATTTCTAAATTGTCCAACAAATAACTACTCACAGACTCTTAAATGTTCACTACTAAATACAGTTTTAAACTTTAGCTTCTTTGAAATGTATAAACACACACCTCAACCACGATATTCCTCAGGGCGGTCATTTCTAACAATATTATAATCAAAACAAAAGTTGCTACTGACACCCTAAGAACCATTTTCAACAAAAAAAGTTTTTTTTCGCAAAAAGTCGTTTTTTTAACTTTGTAAATAACGGAATCGTGAAAAAGTCGCAAAACAAAAGTTTCTACTGACACCCTAAGAACCATTTTCAACAAAAAAAGTTTTTTTTTTTTTCGCAAAAAGTCGATTTTTTTCTTTAACAATTATTGGAAGGTGCTACACATTGATGACTAACTTTAAGTGGGGTTTGTGCAATAATATAGGGAATACCAAAATTCGAACTTCTAAGAGTATTACTATCTAAAATGATTGTTTTTTTTTTAAATTCTAATGTCTTAAACAAATGCTATGAATATGCACTCCTACAAATCAACTCTGACCATGCAAAATATTATTTAGATATCTCCAATTTCAAAATTATTTTCGAAAAATCGGAAATAACTCTGTAACTGGGCACCGTTCTATGTAATGTAACCTTACTTTTTTTTATTTTTAGAAAAACTTCGAAAGATACACAGTTGGGAAGGATTTAAAAGGTCATAACTTTTAAAATATAATGTAAAAGGTAAAGTATCAGCTTCAAATCCTACAACTTTATAATTATTATTAATTCGATATTTTTAATATTTCAGATATAACACAATGTACATAAAAGTGTTTAAAAAGCGTATATAAATAAAATGAATGAAAGGTAGCTTCGTTTCGATTAATTGAAGCTGTTCGTACCAAGTTTTGGCAGTGTTTTCAGTATGAAGAAAACCGTTCCTTATATTATGCTTAAAATATCATATTCTTTATTTTATTAAGTACTAACCCATATAGAGCTTTCAAGGTTCAGAAAATAAAAAATAAAAGTTTTTTTGAATTAGTTTTTTCACGCTTTTACATATCCAGGGTTTATATTCAAAACAGGCGTCATGCAAAGAACCATTGTTCAGGAGAACTGAAAACTGTTCATTTCCCTTATTTTTCAACATTTTGTAATACGTTCTTCTATGAGTTATTAATATTACGTCTAATATACCTCACACTGAAAAATAAATCTTTTAACTCCATTATTCGCCAAGTTATGGTAGATATACAAAAATGCGCTTAAAATTATAAATTAAATTTAAAAAAAAAAAAAAAAAAAAAACACAACTCAGAAATGACTAAAACCTTTAAAGGTGATGTTTATTGGACTTTTTATCTAATTATAATTTTTTTTCTTTTGGTATCTAAGATATTTTAAATCTAGAGTATAGTACTCCCATTTAGCTTCATTAAATGTTGATAGGTGTACCCGCGTATGATCTATAAGCACCCAAAAAAGGTTAAAAACCTAACTTCAAGCGGTTTGCCAACGCACAGTGGGGTCAAACGCAAATTTTTTGGTAATAAATCTGAATCTCCTAAACTACTGGTCGGATCAAATTGAAATGTATGGAAGAGTTGTAGAGGAGGTCCTAAGCTTTTAGAAAAATCATCTTGCAGTCATCCTGTGATAACACGAGATAAGCTACAGGGTTAAAAAATTGTAACTTGTACGATTTTAAAGATTTTTATATTTCTGGAAAGTACTTGGCAAGATAAAAAATCAGCTTACTCATCTAAGTTATCTCTTACAGCTAAAAAAATATTTTCGGTTGAATTTTGGATTTTTGATTTTTTGGCTCGACTTTCTTCCGTTTTTCGGGAGTAAGTCCGGAGATATGTGAGGTAAAAATTTTTTAAAAATATTCTGTAATTTACTACATATTTCAAAATGATATGCTAAAAGATTAACGCAATTCGTCTAGACGTGAAAAATATTCAAAGTCAGCACTCTGAAATTGGCATGAAAGATGGCTATTTTTTTTACAGAAATGTAGTACAATTCATTCACTTTTTTCTCAAAGTTCCGTAAATAAAATTTTTTTCCGTATTAATTTCAAAAGATAAGGCTTCATAAATGGTTAATAAAGAAATTTTGAATTGATTTAAGTTTGCACCCTACATCCAGCATTGGCCGAAAATTGTCAATTTTAAAAAATAGTTTCATTTTTATCTATTAATAAAAAAATGTCACGCTAGCTTTTTTAAATTTTGTACTCTTATTTGTTATAGAAATAAATTTAGAACAGCAAATATATATATATATATATATATATATATATATATATATATATATATATATATATATATATATATATTTGCTGTTCTAAATTTATTTCTATAACATCTTCAAAAGAATGCAAAGTATTTAAATAAAAAGAAAAGAAAAATGTTCCTGAAAAGCCGCAAAAGAAAAACACGCACAAACAACAACTAAGCCACACTTCATACTCTGAAATCACAAATAGCAAAAATATAACAACAATCACTAATATAAATAAAAAAACAAATTTAACAGCAAACATAAAAACAAATCAAACAATTTAAATAAAACAACAACACCGTGTCCAATCAACTACTCAGAAAACACAAAAAATATAACTGATTCAACTATTTGTCACGATTCACGACTTAGTGAACTATAACTGGGGAATATTTTCCTTCTATGTCGCTGGCTACACTGGCATTCATTTAGTTAATGGCTAGTACTCGCGGCTATGGGTGGGTCGTTGCTACGACATAGAACGTATTAGGTGACAGGAATTTAATTCGTACAGTGTATAATATAATAATAAAAACAACATACTAATACTATTCCAGGTGAACCATAGATGTACTGGTCCCCTTTATCCCTCCCCTTAACCTTGGTATCTCCATCTCCTATTCCGTTTTGAGATACCCCTAAAATAGATCACCAATCAATACCTACCCTTAAGACATGGAAAGGAATCAATCAGCCATCTTTTTTACCAAAAACACTCAAACTTTAAACTTCTCAATTCATTCTTGTATATTCTTTCTGTTTTACAAATTATGTTCAAATATATTCTATTTATGTTGCCTAATGTCCGGACATATGGTTTAACAATAAAAATCTTAGCATTAAAAATTTATTTAATAATAGCTTAAACAAATAAAATTCAAGTTTGTAAACCTTATTAGGCTAATTTATTCGCCCTAATTTTATATTTATTTTTCCTTCCTTTCTTTATAATTCAATTATTATTATTTTTTTTTAATTTAACTTTTATTGTAAAATTTAACTTTTATTAAGTTTTTCTTAAAAATTTAACTTTTATTGTTTTTTTTTTTTTTTCTAAATTTAACTTTTATTAAGTTTTTTTTTTTTTACTTTTCTTGAATTTTATTTGCAAAATTTTAACTATATATTTATCGACTATGGGTTAGTAACACTACTTAAAAATCAATAAATATAAATTTATAAATGTAAAATTGAGAATTTAAAGTCTGACAAAACTACACTATGACTTGATTCTTTAAAAGTTTTACTCTGCTTGGAAGAGGATTTAGCAACTAATATGCTGAATTCATTTGAGTTTGTATCTCCATTTTTTTTAGGAATTAATGCAATTTTGTCAAACCTAAATAATTTCTTTCAGTACTTATCTGGTCATACAGTCTGGTAACTCTGCTTCTATCGATATTAATTGTTGACATTAGTAGTGATGTTTATGAAAAAATTGAAACATTTTGTTTCAATACAACTCGCGGAATAAGAAAGCTGTGGTGTCTTATTTTGGACAGACTAAGAGCTGGTTCGGATTGCTGTTGAGTCGGTTTCTATGGTCATCAATATTGAAATGTTGCTGGTTATTGGAGGAATGACATTGGATTCGTATGATGCCGGTTGTTGATGGATAGTTATTTGTAGGTTTATAGATGATCTGCAATGATGTTTCGTTGTCGGTGTTATGTGACTGTGTGGTTGTACACAAACTGCCAGTGCTATTGTGGTAGTTTCTATGTACATCAATATTGAGATGTTGCTGTTTATTTGATTGGAGGAATGACGATGTAGAAGTTCTGCTATGATGTTGGTTGTTGCTTTATGTTGGCCTCCTTGGAAATCTATATTGACTTGCTGATGTTTATTTATTTGATGGAATGACGTTGGATTTGTATGATGCCGGTTGTTGCTGTTATGTAACTGTGTGTTGGTGGAGTTGGTTCTATCAGGTTAATATGTTATTTCGGTAATAATTATGTCAATCGAGGCCGTTGTAGACCGCTGCTGCTGCAACTGATTGTCACTGTTGTGGTTTTTAGAACACTTATGTTATGGGTTGTTGAGAAAAAAATGAGAAAAGTGCCTTATAGTAGGATTGCTGTTCCTGATGTTGGTAATGGTGTTGTGTCTATTAATTAATTTTGATACGTGTTGCTACTGTTTCTGCGAAATTGATAGCTGTGGTGAGAGGCTGTAGTTGCTGCTCTAGACCAACTATGTTTCTCGTGCAGCTGCTGCTGTTGTTGTGGAGGAATGTGGCTCGTAGTTGCTGAATTGATAGTTACGTTCTTGTTAAAGTGCTTCCGAAAGTTTTTATTCTTTGCAAATCGCAAAAGATCCCGCGGATGATATCAGATGTTGGATTACCCCACCAACGATGGTGTCGTGAGTGCACCCACGTTTTGGATTCCACCGATGGCACGATGTTTTCGAAACAAAATTTTACAAAAATTTACCTCCAACATTAACCCCAACTCCACTCCCCAACAAATATGGTCAGATATAAAGCGAATAACTGGCGGAAAAAATATCCATACAATTAAATGTTTGTATAACGGCTTTGACCTATTGTCATCACCGTCTGACATTGCTAACTGCTTCGCTTAATATTGGTCTAATTTATCTGCGGACTCAAACTTCTCTACATCTTTTCAACACACAAAATCTAATGTCTTAAATAGTCTATAAAGCAAATTCAAATAACATCCACGCCAGTAAAATAAAATCACCAATAAATATCACCGAATTAGAAAGTGCTATATCATCGTCTAAAGGCAAGTCACCCGGAGAAGATCGCATATCATATCCAATGCTTAAAAACCTTAGCTCTTCAACAAAACAATGTATTCTAAAACTATACAACAACATACTTTCAACTGGCATTTATCCCCAAGCATGGAAAGTCGTAACAGTAGTTCCAATACAAAAACCAAACAGGAATTCTTACATAGTTGAGGGGTACAGGCCTATATCCCTCTTACCATGCATAGGTAAAACTTTAGAAAAAATTTTAGCCACACGTCTTATGTGGTTTCTAAAATCCAACAACTTTATCTCTTCAAATCAAGTGGCCTTCATGAAAAAGCAAGGAACTGATGATATTCATTTATACCTGCAACATTTTATTCTATACACCGATTTTGAAAGAGCTTTTGACCGCATTGGAATCTACGTTATACTATTACAACTAAAATAATGGAAATTAAGTAAAGAACTTTACTTCTTTATACAAAAAGCTTCTTAAGTAGTCGCAAATTCAAAGTTAGGGTTAACAATCAAACTTCCTCCACATATCCTCTTTACAACGGCATACATCAGGGTTCGCCCTTATCAGTAGTTTTATTTATAATTGCATTTAATCAGCTTAGTGTAATATTATCCAGACAAAAATATATTGAACATGCTATTTTCTCTAAACACAATAATAACAATGCTGTTAAAGTAGCATTTCAAAATGCTCTGAAAGAAATCGACAATTGGGGATTGGTATCAGGAGCCAAATTGTCAGTAGATAAATGCAAAGTCCTACACATTTGCAGAAAACATAACTGCAGATTCTCCGATCTCGAATTAAAAACTTAGTTATAAAACAAGTAGACCAACTAAAAATTTTGGGTGTAGTTTTTGACAAAAACTTCACCTTCAGAGGACATTGTCTTCAACTCAGAAATAGCTTAATCTCCAGGCTTAATATTATAAAATTCCTGACATCAAAACACTTTATGATACACATTTCTACAATGTTAAACAAAACTCGTTCTATCATGCTTTCCAAAATTGACTTCAGTTCCTATATACGGATGTTGCTCTTACACCAATAGAAAATATATCCTAGCACCCTACCATGCAGCTGTTAGACGTAGTATTGGAGCTTTTCGAACTAGCCCAATAAAAAATGTATTAACCGAAGCCGGTATGCCATCAATTGAAGATCGCATTTTACTACTCACACTGAAACTAATTCCTAAAATATTTATCTGTCGCAATAAAATAATCTTTAAAGAAGTTCAGAAAGTGTTAAATCGAACCACAAGATGCAGGTTTAAATCTACCTTGGTTAAATGTATAGAATTCTCCAATAACCTAGGCTGGACATCTCGACCGATTTTCGTTAAAAACTCCTCTGAACCACCCTGGCGGTTAAATAACTCTTTTTTCATTGAATCAATTAATACCTTATCCAAATCTACAACTCCAGCACAGGTATATAGTCAAGTTTTTTCCCATATAAAAGAAGATTTACAATCACTCGGCTGGAATTTCGTATACACTGATGGTTCAAATCCTCTCATTTTACCAGCTTTGCAGTTGTACACAACGATGGTACAATAATAAACAAAGGATTTTTGTTTAACCATTGCTCCAACTTTACAGCAGAAGCCTTAGCAATAAATACCGCTATCGAATATGCCAGTCAACACCCATCCAAATTTATGATTTGCACGGACAGTCTCTCGACTATCATGGCTACAAAAAACATTCTTTATGATTAACCTTTAATCTCCAAAATAAGAAATACGTGCATCAAAAACTCGAACAAAATTAAATTGCTATGGATTCCTTCACATGTAGGTATTAAAAGTAACGAATACGCAGATGCAACAGCCGCGGACGCTAAAAACATGCCATTATTTACCTTTTCAACACACGAACTCAGAGATATATCAAAACTTATATATTCTTTCTACGAAAATCTAAAAAGTAGCAGACTATCAGCACTTCTACAAAGAGTTTAATCCCACGGGTCATAGAACTAGTTACCCAAAATCATGCCAAAAAAACATAACAAACACTATTGTACGTATGAGAATGGGACACACCAAAATGACACATAGACACCTACTAGAAAGATCTCCTCCGCCAGTATGCTCCTCATGTAATATGCAACTTACCATCAA